>JALPQI010001433.1:0-162714 GCA_025490895.1 Thaumatotibia leucotreta | reverse complement strand
TGCACAAAAGACATCACCCACACGCATCAGGTCAAAAGACATAACTCGGGACTAATTGGACATTCAAGGTCACCACAGGAAGCAATTAACCAGTGTAATGAGTTTTTCGCAAACATTGGAAGCAAACTAGCGAACAGAATTTTGGAAAACTTGAGGAGCCCTAACGTCACAACAGAAATGCCCGTATCACCGCGAATCTCACAAACAAATTCCTTGTTCTTGTGCCCAACCGATCCCAATGAAATATCGACTATTATATCCAACTTAAAAGTAGATAAAGCCCCAGGAGCGGACAAACTAAGCAACGCACTGATACGGAAAATAAAACCTGCCATCCTGACCCCTCTGACAATAATTTTTAACCTAAGCTTATCCTCAGGTTGCTTCCCTAAAATATGGAAACTAGCAGTGGTATCTCCTATCCATAAGGGAGGATGTAAAGAAGACCCAACGAATTATCGACCCATTTCGCTACTTAGTTCCTTCTCGAAAATATTAGAAAGAATCGTCAACAAGCGGCTAGTTGGATTCCTCGAAGTGAATAAACTGTTATTTATGGGACAATACGGGTTTAGACGAGGAAAATCTACAGAACAAGCAGTGACCTCGTTAACCCAATTGGTTGCATCTGCCTTGGACGGAGGGCAGGCCTGTGTCGGGGTTTTCTTGGATCTGGCGAAAGCCTTCGACACAGTGTCACATTCCATCCTATTGCGAAAAATGGAGAGCAGTGGAATAAGGGGTCTGGCTCTTGACTGGTTTCGCAGCTACCTAAAGGAGAGATCACAAGTGTTGAAGGTGGATGACTGTATTAGTGCTCCCAAAACGATCACGTGTGGCATTCCCCAGGGTAGCATACTCGGCCCTACGCTCTTTCTTATATACCTCAATGATTTGAGTGCTCTAAACCTTAAGGCGGAACTGATATGCTATGCGGACGACACAGCTTTAATTTTCAAAGCATCTTCCTGGGATACGGTTTATTCTGACGTTGAGAGGGAAATGGCACAGGTCGCAAAATGGTTAGGCCAGAATCTGTTGACACTCAACGCTGACAAAACAAACTTTATTTGCTTCCACAAGACGGCGGCGTCCTCCCCGAAACTCAGCCCACCCATAAAAGTTCACAAATGCGAATACACCAACTCACACCACTCAATAGCATGTGACTGTGGGTCAATACGGAGGGTCGCCTCTCTCAAATACCTAGGCATCGTCTTGGATGAGCGGCTGACCTTTTGTGACCACATATCGTATACTGCAAAGAGAGTTAGGAAGCTTATAATGGTCATGAAGAAACTAAGGGATGTCGCTGATCCAAAACTTCTACGGTCCATCTATACTGCCATATGCCAATCAATAATTACCTATTGCATAACTGCCTGGGGCGCTGCTGGTACCACAGTTCTGATACAGCTTGAAAGAGCGCAGCGGTCTTTACTCAAAGTCATGCTTAAGAAACCCCGGCAGTTCTCAACCGACCTATTGTACAGGGAGGCAGAAGTTTTAAGTGTTCGTAAGCTCTATATATTGGAAACCACATGCAAAGTACATAAATTAGTCCGAGCGTCCAACGGTTATAACGACATCCTAAAAGCAAGAACTTTTAAAATTTCTGTAGCCAAAGTTCGCACTGCGTTTGCCCGACGTTTCGCAGACTTTGCTCATCCCCATTTGTACAATGCAGTTGTAAAAAGGTGCGAAATTAAAGACAAAAACGACCGAACCGCAAAAATCATGCTGAAGAAATGGCTACACGAAACTGACCAAAGAGAAGCTGAAAGCATCTTGCGGATCTTTTCATAGTTCACAAAACACACACTCATACACACACACACACACACACGCACATACAAACACACCTACACAGGCGCGGAGGTTTAAAATACACATATATATGTATATTAGAATAATAAAATGCATGACTTGCTCCCTAGAAAATATACCCTCTGTAAAAGACTAAATGTAATTCCTTGCATGATGCGATCCATTTGATGCTCTATTTATTTATAAGACATGTTATACTTAACTCTTAATTTAATTAATATTTATGAATTTAATTGACTTGAATCAAACTGTTACTCAATAATGAAAACTTAATAACTTAAGAATTGTCCTGTACTATATTTATAATCAAACATAATATTTACAAATGTTCAACTGCTGTATAACTGCTAACTTCAACTGCTGTATAAATTCTAACTGCTTATGTAAATGATACCTTTAATATAATGTGCAACCGTGGAGTCACGGGACAGGCTCTGCCTAGTGTGATCCACCAAAATGTAATTGTTAATGACTGTTTTAAAAATAAAATTTTACTTTACTTTTACTTTACTTTACTTTATAGTGTTCAACTAAGGTTTGTGGTATATATATACATTTTTTTCAAATATGCCGCTTTAGTACTAAACCGGTTTACAACTATAAGTTCTTGAACACCGGTACGTTTCCCAACACAACACTCAAATACCGAATATTAACCGCACGTATTTTTCCGTTATAATTTCAAATTTCGAGTACCATCGCAAAAACCTTGGATCCAGTTGGGGTGGATTCAAATTAATTACGTCGCCGTGTAACGCTTGCCACTTGGCAAGGGATGTTTGAATTCAGAGTTGGCAAAGATTTTACTATTCTGCCGTGCAATTCCTAAACCACAGTAACTGCCATATTTTCCGAATTTTTGGTTTATTGGTGATCTATAGTCAGCAAATCAAAACGCATAATCCCAATCGATCGGTTTTTAATTTGGAAAACTGGAACGTGGAAACTCGAAACCCCAAAAGCAGTAAGTGACAAGTTTTTTCCTGCACAATGCAATATAAAGCGCAGTAAAAAGGTCTACGGCTACGGTTTTTGGGCTGATACTGACTAAAACGCAGTACAGGTGTAAATTTTCATGATTTTTAGCATGTAAACTCATAGTATTTCGTTTATAAAGAAACTAATTAAAACACAGTATACAATTTTTATGCTAAAAGTGTTGTACTGCGTTTCCAGTTTCATAGATTAATAAGCATAATTACTAGTTAAGACGCAGTAGGAATAAAATAACGATATTTAAAGTGGTACCCTACTGTTCAAATAAGTAATCGTATTGCCATCTAAACTGCAGTAACAAGTTCATTAATGTACCTCATTATGCTGTATGTTGTATTACTCTCAATAGCAATAATACTAGCTAAAGGACAGTAGCACCCCAAGGGGCTGCAGTTTAGGCAGTATTTTTATGTCATTGGTAAATTTTAACTGCATTTAGACCTTTATTTTAAGTGGCAAATTCGAGTAAGTTCCATCTCGGACGTTCCTTGAAGACGGCTTATAGTGATATCGTTAGAACATCTGTTTAAGATAGGAAAATAATTCTTGACCTATTTACAATTTAAAACAACCAAGGTGTCGTCGGTTGATAACCGTATACAAACTTATATAGTTAAACATATAAAGGTAATAACCTTCTCTTTAGTTTGTACACATTTAATTTTGCTATGCGAGTTATGGTTCATAGGCGACGGTGTCATCTTATTAAGCAATGCCTTGCTAACAAAATATCATCGTCATGTCATAATATTGTTACATTTGTTCTTGATTGCGGTACCTCGCCGTAACGTATGAAGTAGATTATATATACGAATTACCTATACGAATACCGCCAATACCGGTCAATAATTGAGTATTTGGAAATTTGTATTTACCTATTTTGGGATTCGATAAGATACGGTAATTCCAGATGCATTTAGAAATTCTTTTACCGAACAAAAAATAATTAATTACCCCTATGTAATATCCTGTCAAGGTGTTTGTTTAACACTGTCTATCATGCCACGTTAATAGTAGTTTTTCTTAAAATGTTATTATGATTCGGCAATACTGTAGGTAGGTTATTAAAGACCTCCACAAACCAGCTGGCGGTTCTAGAATAATGACTTTTGACTAAAGAGGCTTCATTTAATTATCTTATTAACAGGGTGCTTTAACGAAGCAAATTTGTTTCCTAGTTTTCTCCAAAAAAACAACAAAACCTATAATGTGTCATACATAAATATACTCCAGGAGCAGAGCACTATTGTAGTAATAGGTCATAATTAATGACACTTTATTATTTTATAGGGTTTTGTATTATAATATACACTATTCTTAAGATTTTTTGATTTAAGAGTGACACGAATACGTAAGAAATTATATTAATTTAAATTAATCGTAGAAGTGCTACGCCATAATCAGCCGTGACCTTACTCATTGAAATCAATGTAATGCTAAATATAATGTGCCATTTGCTATGATTACAACTGATAATGGTACCTAAAGTTGATTGTTATTTCATTGCTTAAGAAAATGGGGTAATAAACCTTAATTTTTGTATTACTGACGACAAATCCCTAAATAAACCGCGTTTTCTAAGTAACTTTCAAATCGTTTTTTTACTTCCTTCTGTTTCTCACATTGGCATGAAACTTGATAAGCGTGTTTGAATTTCTTAATAATAAAGTTATGTTATGATGTTACAAAGTTTTGTTGTATTTTAATTACTTTATTAAAAAAAACTATATTTTACTGCTGTGAATAAAGTTCGTAGCAGGAAAATTCATACAAAATACTAGTTAAATCACAGGATACTAGTCCCTTTTACTGCAGTTTAACCTGTAAAATGCCGCCTATCTCTATAAAGCACGCAAAGTTTGTGCAGTAAGTGGTCATTTTACTGTGTCTTAATTAGTAATTGTTATATTTTTCCCTGTTTTTAAAAGCGCAGTACTAACACAGAATTTCGAAAAAACCACTTAGTTAATTTTTAGAAAATGCAGAAGCATGTAGTTTTTAATGTATCATATTGTATGAATTAAATACTTCATTTTGCAATAAAAAAAATCTCATTAACTATTAAATCTTGGGAAATATATTACTTTAAAAACTGTTTTTTTGCTATTATCTCAAAATCGACTTTTGTCAGTTACTGTGTTTTTAGGAATTGCAACGGCAGTATTATTTAATCCGGCCAACGGAGATGTGACAACATACGGTAGTAAATTGTGCCGCGCTATGTATTATGCTTACGTGTATTTCTCATTTAGATTTGTGAGAAAATATGTTCCAGTGCAATTTAATTCTGTGTACTTAATAAGAACGTCGTATCATATTTATAAGAGGATTCCTTCAATACATATTTTTGCATTTGACTGTACCTATGTATATGAACAAAAAGCTCGACGCCGGAGCTACTTCGCAAGTAAAGTATCAAAATGTTGGACTTCCTGGCAATCTTTAACTTTCAAACACGATCGTGATACACCTGTCAAACTAAATAAAAAATACTCTTACAGAATAGCAATACACCGAAAAAAAAGTTTCCAAAATTGCGAATATTCTCATTCAAAGTTGTTCTAAGCATATTTAATCTATATATATAAAAGAAGAAGCTCCCTGATAAAGATGCACGCACAGCCTAAACCCCTGGTCCTAGAGACTCCAAATTTGGCACGTAGGTTCCTTTTATGGTGTAGACGAGCACTAAGAAAGGATTTTACAAAATTCACCTTCTAAGGGGTTGAAATGGGGGTCCAAAGTTTGTATGGCGAAATAAGATTATTTGAACTATTTGATCCGAAACTTCGCAAAAGTATTCTTTAAAGTAATTGAGTAAAGGTATGTTAAAGGTTTTTTGAAAATTCAACCCCCGGAAAAAGGTAAAAAGGGTGACGAAGTGAAAAAATCAAATTGGGTATCGTTTCTATAGTTTATCGGGACGTAGATCACGAATACAATAACGATTTTTAATTTTAACGCGGCGGACGTGAAATACTATGTACACGGTTATGGTGCAACGGGGTAAAATTCGAAAAATATAAATATAATTTTATTATTTATCTTTTATCTACATATATATATAAAAGAAGAAGCTCCGTGATAAAGATGCACGCACAGCCTAAACCCCTGGTCCTAGAGACTCCAAATTTGGCACGTAGGTTCCTTTTTTGGTGTAGACGAGCACTAAGAAAGGATTTTACAAAATTCACCTTCTAAGGGGTTGAAATGGGGGTCCAAAGTTTGTATGGTGAAATAAGATTAGTTCAACTATTTTATCCGAAACTTCACAAGAGTATTCTTTAAAGTAATTAAGTAAAGGTATGTTTAAGGTTTTTTGAAAATTCAACCCCTGAAAAAGGTAAAAAGGGTGACGAAGTGAAAAAATCAAGTTGGGTATCGTTTCTATGGTTTATCGGGACGTAGATCACGAATACAATAACGATTTTGAAATTGAACGCGGCGGACGTGAAATACTATGTACACGGTTATGGTGTGATGGGGTAAAATTCGAAAAAAAAACAATACAGTTTTATTATTTATGTTCATTTCTGGTTCTAAAGATTCCAAATTTAGCGCGTAGGTTTCTTTGAGGGTGTAGGTGTGCTCTAAAAAAGGTTGAGTCGAAATCCACTCCTTAGAAGGTGCAATGGGGGTCCAAAGTTTGTATGGCGAAACAAAGTTAGTTAGACTATTTGTCCGAAACTTCGTAGGAGTATTCTTCAAAGTAAAAGAGTAAACATATGTTGCAGGATTTTTGAAAATGTAACCCCTGAAAAAGATAAAAAGGGCGATGAAGTGATAAAATCAATTTGGGTATCGTTTCTATGGTTTATCGGGACGTAGATCACGAAAATAATAGCGATTTTAAAATTTTACGCGGCGGACGTGTAATACTATGTACACGGTTATGGTGTGATGGGGTAAAATTTGAAAAAAAAAACAATAGAGTTTTATTATTTATGTTCATTTCTGGTTCTAGAGATTCCAAATATAGCGCGTAGGCTTCTTTGAGGGTGTAGGAGTGCTCTAAAAAAGGTTAAGTCAAAATCCACTCATTAGAGGGTGCAATGGGGGTCCAAAGTTTGTATGGGGAAAGTATTTAAACTCTTTTATCCAAAACTTCACAGGAGTATTCCCAAACATAAATGACTAAAGAGATGTTTTAGGGTTTTTTGAGAATTCAACTCTTGAAAGTGGTAAAAAGGTTAACAGTAAAAAAACAACATGGTTATCGTTTCTATAGTCTATCGTGTCGCTGTACCGAGGTGTACGTGAAATACCATCTCCTTGCGGAGATCGGGCCTCGGGCTTGCGGGTTATGACAGGGGTATCGTTTTTGTGTTTATTTCTGATTCAAAAAATTCTAAATATAGCATGTTAACCAACGTTAATAACCTTTTAAGTTTTCCTGAGTTTTCACGCCATAGTAATCAAAAGTACATATTATCTGTGTATTCAAGAGGTTTTTTTATAAAGTCAAAACAGCCGTCACCATAAATTTCGTCATTTTTGATCCAATTGTGTAAATCGATGTATCGGGATCCCAGAGGTTCTTATTGACAAACTGCAAAAAAGGCTGCCTATTCAATTTCCGTTTCGATATTGTCCGTCATAAAAATCGGTGGTAATCTGAAGTTCTGACTGATCTGTTCATCATAATGAAGCAGAAGTCAAATTTGCAAGAAACTGTAACAATCTTGATTTACTTCAAATGTTAATCAGCTCGGCTAATTATGATCATCTTTGTAAGGCCTGGAAAACGACAAAATAAATGATAGTTTATCATCAAAACACAACAATCACCTATGTGAGTGTATGTAAACTTTTAATGATAAAAAACATTTGTCGGTTACCAGATGGTAATAGATGACCATAATATGATAGCGTGATTCCTACGGAATTTGAAGTCAAAATTGCAAGAAAAGTTTGCCATCTTTAATTTAGGTTTTAAGTTTAAAACGCCCGTGATAAAAATTGATAAAATGTGGCCGAACCGCGGGTAAAAGCACCATCCGCCACACTTAAATCGGTTAAGGCAATGCGAGATAATCGCGGGAAAACATTAACACGCAGTGAATAGATATTAGTACGCGGGCGAAGCCGCGGGTAACTGCTAGTAATAATAATAACCCATTTATTTTCAGGCATCGAATGCCCATAGATACATTACAAACGAACAGTATAGATATTAACATTAATTATTAATCTAAGTTACTTTGGCGATATTACAGGAAGTCTCGCGGCACGCGCACCACAAACGAGCTGAAGTGCACGTAGTGGCGCGACCGCAGCTGGAATGTCGAAGCGGGTCTTCTTGCGAATATCATTGGCCGTAGTGGGATAATGCAGGCGCGACACATAAAGCGCCTTGTTCGGAAAGGCAACACGCTAGATGTATTATCCAAGTCCGCAGTGCCACACTGGCTCTCACGAGGCACCTTGCGCGTCTTCTTCTTCTTCGTCACCGGCGTGATTTAAGCACACAGCTGGCGAGACTAGCCAGCTATCGCCGTGTTTCTTTTTTTACACCAGAGTGAGTATCTTTTGTTCCTGTTTATAGCCGATAGTTTATAGATTGGTAGCTCGCGGTGAGACCAGTACCTTATTGCTAATACTTAAGACCACTTTCTACGGCACTTGAAGAATTGATACAGTCACCAGTGTGTAAATCAAACGTCAAAGGTGGCGATCGTCAATTGTTGGGAGCAATAATCCTTAAAATGAAAGGAAATATTCCCAATGGCAAGTTGAATGACATTTTATTACATGAAAATATCCAGTAGTTATAGGCAAATTTAAATATTTAACGAAACAAAGTCAAAGTATTATTTATTCATGTAAGCCTATTAATAAGCATTTTTGAATCGTCTATCACAATAACAAGAAAAAAGACTACTACCGGTTCTAACTCTACAACACCGATAATTGCTCCACATGTTTCGATCCATTTAAAGGATCCTCGTTACCCGCATTTTGACAAAAGCGATAGTGAGCGTAGTTACGCCAGCGCCGCCCGAGGCCAGCACCCATTCTAGCAGACCGCAAGCCCGCAGTACAAGTGTGGTTTTGGTCGCAGGTACTCCATAACGAGGATCCTTTAAATGGATCGAAACATAACGAGCATTTTATCGACTTAAAATTACACGGGTAGCCCGTTTAGCTAAATATGTACCCAATTTTATTTTTGTGTGTTAACTATAAATAAAGATTAGCTTAGTAGTATACTCAGAAATAAGGACAATGCAGGAAGCATTTAATTCCTTGGATTACACCTACGCATTTGTTTATATGCCATGTAGAATAAGACAGAAAGTTGATTGATCTCACGTCACTCATATATCCTATATAAATTGATTTCGCCTCGTATGATAAATAAAGTGTAATTTTTCAGCCATCAAATCTTTTATTTGAAGTAATAACACATCTCCAAAATATGATGTTCGAAGTAGGCTTTTAAATTCAGCTCGACGCAATTCGTCCCCGTATGTTCCGCTCCAACTTCTAAGGAGAGAGCTATCCCGTGTTAGTCACTTCCACAAAATTTACTGTGACGTACAGCGGCTTTATTGTTTGCTCTTATTTATCTGGCTGCGATATGGCTAATTCGATCCTGTGGAAGTTTTAGAAAAGTTAAATACCAGTTTAAACCCGTTTTTGGTCTGACAGTGTTTCTATGCAATTTTGTTACGCGTTTTTTTCATTACCATCACCACTTTATTTACCGAGACTATAATAGTCTCGTTTGCTTTTATAATTATGCCAGAATTGCAGACAAACATGCGTCTGCTACAAAATCGAAAATGACTCCACTATTTATACGCAGTTCGTCAATAATTTGGGAATGGTAATGACTTGATTGTTGCGACTGAATAATCGCATAGAACTACCCCTGAATTGTTTCTTGCTTTTCACATCAGCCTATCTCAGTCCACTGCTGCACGTAGGCCTCTTCTATTAACTATGCGTATAGACGCATTAGGAGGTAAGTGCCCATAATCACCACGCTGGGTAAGCGGATTGGCGATCGCAGTAATGTGTCCACTATGATGACGCTCTTATTTATCTGGCTGCGATATGGCTAATTCGATCCTGTGGGAGTTTTAGAAAAGTTAAATACCATTTCAAAGCCCTTTTTGGTCTGAACTTGTTTATTGCTTTTCACATCATATCTCAGTCCACTGCTGGATGTAAGCCTCTCCTAATAAGTATGTATATAGACGCACACACACACATCATTAGTAAGCTCGAAGATCGCTCGTAAGATTAGTAAGCTGAAGTGGCAATGGGCAGGCGACATTGCACGCAGAGCAGATGGTCGATGGGGTTGAAAAGTGCTCGAGTGGAGACCACGGCTAGGCAAACGCAGCGTAGGACGTCCACCCACAAGATGGACAGACGACCTTGTGAAGGTCGCCGGGACACGCTGGAGGCAGGTCGCATCTAACCGGTACATGTGGAGGTCCAGAGGGGAGGCCTATGTTCAGCAGTGGACATCTTATGGCTGAGATGATGATGATGATGACACACACATCACATCACATCATCAGCCTGTGATAGTCCATTGCTGCACGTAGGCTTCTCCTACTAAGTATGCGTATAGACGCATTAGGAGGTAAATGCCCATAACACGCTGGGCAAGCGGATTGGCGATCGCAGTAATGTGTCCACTATGATGACGCTGCTGCCCTGTCAAATATTGGGAGTTTGAAACATTAACTGTCAGTCTCAATATTAACTGTTAGCATGTCTTAATATTATGCAAAGAATTTAGAAATAATCTGTTTATTTTGAAATGTCTAGTACCTCATACTTTTTTTGTTTCATAACTGAAAAGTACGCACGATGCCGAGTAAAATGGTGTATTACAGTCCATGATCGCATATAAAAATTAAAAGGTACACATTTACTGCAAATGACCCAGCTATGAAAACCTTGGTTGGCTATGAAAATAATCAGCTTTGACATAAAGTTAAAAAAAAATTGTTTAGTTGTTCATTTATTCAACTTTCTAGTCATGTCCATATATTATTATTGCGAACAATGACGCACATTTTATCCAATCTCTGATTATCACCTATGAAATGCTACAGGTCTTTGAACTTATTTAGCTGATCCCAAAAAAGGAATTGTCAATTTTATTACCACGTTTTCTCTTTAAAGGTGCAGAACAGTTCCAAACAGATACACTTTAATAAGGTTCTAATTGACTAAGCCATTTTTGGTAACCGTTGTAGAATGTCAAGTGTTAATAATGTAACTTCCGTCAAATGTCAATAGTTTGGAAATTGGTTCCATGCATATGTTTTTGTCAGTTACAAGCAAGCATACAGACATTGAGACTTTTGTGAGACAATAAAGAAGCCTGCAAACTTGTATTATTTTATAATTACGCACTTTCAGAACAAATTCTTGGTTTTATCTCCACTTTAAAACTTAAACCCGAAGTTTACATAGTTTACATACAGTCTTTGTTAAAACTATTGATTATATGTCATATATCAAAGGAAAACGAACAAGATCACCTAACGTCCGTGGTGGGGATCGAACCCACGTACTCAGCTTTCGCGGCTGATGTCTGTGCCCATCAGCCACTCGGTCTTAGCAACCAAAATAAAAAGGACAAATCAAAATAATTTGATTTGTGTTTTCACAATACGTTCAAAGTTATTGATATTTGAAATAAGACTATGAAAACTGATAAACTCACGTATATTAACAAATTTTAACTTTAATATTAATTAAAAGTTTACATTTACACACAGTCATACACGCTTAAGAACGCACCATAGGATTAAAAACTTTTACATTTAAAATGTGGTAGCTATCTGCTATCTGTATGCACAAATGTAACTCTCTGTACAACTAGTAGTTTAAGAAATGTATACTTGTATGTCGAAACTGGGTCTTGTAACACAGGGTTTCCTAGCACAAAACACAGGGTCGTGGATCATAATTGTAAGTTTAAAATTGTTTTAATAAATATTTTCTCTCATTTTTTTTTCATTTACATACGCGAGTTTATCCGTTTTCATAGTTTTACGAGTATTTCATGTGTAATCCTCACGGTAACCGAAGAAAGTATTTTATTGATATTTATTAGTCAGCCTCCGTAGCCTAGTTGGTAGTGACCCTGCCTACGAAGCTGGAGGTTCCGGGTTCGAATCCCGGCGAGGGCATTCTTTGTGTATTTATTTATCACAAATGTTTGTTCCTTGGTCATGGCTGTCTATGTATTTAAGTATCTATATGTATCTATCTATTATATATATCGTCGCCTGGTACCCACATCACAAGCCTTAATTGAGCTTACCGTGGGACTAGGTCGATTTTTGTAAGATGTCCCAAGATATTTATTATTATTATCCTTTATTTCATCTTCATCTCAGATTAGGTAATTTATAATAGGTTTATAAAAATAAAATACAATAAAACATACAAAAACAATACAAAACAAGTAAACACATTATAAAAAACCTAATCTAGGGTGCCGCCGGCAGCGGGGCGGGCCCAAGCTGCCGGTGGTTAGGGCTACAGGGAGAGGAACCGCCGGACTATGCGCGCCGTGTCCAGGATTACCGCCTTCTGCATCTGACCCTTGACCCAACCACCTAGCGAGAGCCTCTTGAGATATTGATCGAGACTCTTCGCTATGAGACCATTCGCAGAAACAACTATCGGCACAATGATCGCCGAATCAACCTCCCACATGTCGGTTACCTCGTGAGCCAAGTCAAGGTACTTACTGGCTTTGTCCTTCTCGGCCTTCACGAGGTTCTCGTCATGGGGGATCGTGATGTCGATGAGCATTGCCCGGCGTTGCGATCGATCTATCAGCACGATATCAGGCTTATTGGCTGCAATAGTCCTGTCCGTGATGATAGATCGATCCCAATAGAGCGTGGCACGACCATTTTCGAGAACTGCCGCAGGTGTGTACTTATAGTAAGGCACTTCGAAGCCCACAAGGCCGTATTGAAGAGCAAGCTGCTGGTGTACAATCCTGGCTACGAGGTTGTGTCTGTGCAAGTACTCGGTGTTAACAATCTGAGAACAACCGGAAATAATATGCCTGAGTGACTCACCGGGACGGCGGCATGCCCGACAAATGTCGACCGTACCGTCCTTCAGGATATATTTCCGGTAGTTATTCGTCATGATAACCTCGTCAGCAATTGCACAGGCAAAACCCTCGGTTTCTCCGAAGAGGTCCCCGAATCGTAGCCAGTTCACCGACGCGAGCAGATCTACGTCAGGTCCCGTGAGGGCCTTGTAGAACCGCCCGTGTAGCTCCTTGCTCTTCCATACCGCCCTGCGGTCCTCGGTGCTTAGTACCACAGGTCTGCGCCAGTTCTCTTTTGCCAAGGAGAGCGGCGTGAGGTTCCGGTCTACTGCCACCACATCACGATGCATCCCGCACTCATTGTTAAGGAAATAGTTTCTGAGATTGTACACCTCGCGGTTGTGGAGGTCTTTGGCATTTAAGAAGCCGCGGCCTCCACATTTACGCGGGATGTACAATCTCATAACTGATGAGCGCGGGTGTAGCATTCGATGTGTGGTAAGCAGTGTACGGACCCTTCGATCCAGGGCGTCCAGCTCGGTCTGAGTCCACCTTAGTATGCCAAAGGAGTATGTGAGTATGGGTATTACCCAGGCGTTGAAGGCGCGCACTTTGTTGCCTCCTGACAAAAGACTGTTAAGTACTTTTGTGAGCCGGCTGAAAAAGCGCTCCTTCACCGCCTGTCTAATTCCCATATCTTCAATACCCAAAGACTGTGACATACCAAGGTATTTATAGGTTTCTGCTTCCGAGATAGATCTGAACGACATTGTCTCAGAAAGCTGTAAATTTGTTGAATTTACTACTTTCCCCCGCTGCACATGCATAACCGCACACTTATCGACACCAAATTCCATATTGATGGCACTACTGAAAACTTCTGTGGTTCGCAGTAGTTCCAACAAGTCTTGGCTGTTTGGCGCAAATAATTTGAGATCATCCATATACAGAAGGTGAGAAATGACTTCACCCTCTCTCCGAAGCCGGCAACCTAGTCCTGAATCCTTCAGCAGGGTGCTGAGGGGATTCAGAGCTAGGCAGAACCATAAGGGACTCAGACTGTCACCCTGGAATATTCCTCGCTCGATCCTTATAAAGTCCTGCGGGCCAGAGGGGCCATCCCCGCCTCCTGGTTGACGAAGGACTGTGGTCCACTGCCTCATACAAGCGCCGAGAAAGGATCTTAAAGTTGCATTAACTTTATACAGCTCCAAGACCCTTTCCAACCATGAGTGAGGCACCGAATCATAGGCCTTCTTGTAGTCAATCCAAGCGGCGGAGAGGGCCCCTCTGTTACGCCGGACTTGCTGGCAAATGGTCATGTCGATGAGGAGGAGCTCTTTAGTACCACGGGACCCAATCCTACATCCATTTTGAGCAGGAGCCAAAACATTGTTCGAAACAAGCACGTGATGGGTCGATAGTTTTTTGCTTCCGTGGTACTACCGGACTTGTAGAGCAGGAAGGTTACACCAGTTGTTAAGGAAGGTGGCAGGGAACCGAGCTCGAGGGCTTGTTGGAATTGCGTTGCCAATCGTGAGTGCGAGCATCGAAACCATTTTAGCCAGAAGTTGTGCAATCCATCCGGCCCAGGACTTTTCCAGTTCTGAGTCGTGCGGACAGCACAACTAACGTCTTCGGGGCTGATGGTAACTGCCCCCATAGGTTCAATGGTCTCGCACTCACGTTCGATTATTATTATTATTATTATAGTATTACGGCCTGTTTCACAATATCCAGTTAAAGCTATCTGTCAGATAAAAAATAACACTATCTCTTTCTTTCACCTGGAAGAATAAAGAGAGCGTGTTATTTTTATCTGACAGGTAGCTTTAACTGGGGATTGTGAAACAGGCCCTTATTGTAAAAATATATCTGCAAACGTGTTTCACGGTATGTCTAAGACGTGAAATGCTATGGAAAATCAGCCATATTTGTTTTCCTTTTTTACTTTGCACTGAAAAATGGGATAGACATTGTATCTAATTTATATAAACCAGCAATTCATATTAATTCCAATTCAGATCCACTGTTCCAAAACGCCATAACGTTAAAACTAGAAGCTAACGTGTATACAAATTAACCAAAGCAGCACAGACACAAAGGTTTGGTATGCTTTGTGCACACATTTGCTAGGGATGTGCGAACGCATCCAAGTCAGGTACACATCCGGAATATCCGGATGCGAACATTGCCGTGATGCTATTTTAAAATGGCTTATTATCCACAATGTTATAAGAGATGTGCTTACCATAGAAAAAGTCAACTGCGAAAAACTCGGGTTGCCACGGGATTCGAACCCGCTTCCTCTGGACCGATAGGTCCAACGTGCTTCCAATTACACCAGACGACTTTCCGTGAATCACAGCAAATTTAGTCAATAAACTAATCACTAGCGATATCTGTACTTAATGTTTCGAAGGTACTACTACTTAACGTTTAGAAGGTACATACCTAGTACCTTAAGCCACTCAAAACGTGTGTCTACCACAATCGTCCGTAAACTTCACAACTCTCCGTTGCCTCGCGTCCTTACATTAACCAAAGCAGCACCGACACAAAGTTTTGGTATGCTTTACGCACATTCATGTATTTTTCAAAATTCATGTAGTTTTTTCTTAAGTCTATATTTGTGGTCTACAAAGATTATCGATAAAAAAACTACATGAATTTTGAGTAAATATTGTTTTAATCTAATACAGTCAAAGACAAAATAATGTGTACACAACAATTTTCAAAAATATTTATTATGTATCAGTGCACTCTAATTCGTGTAATAAGAACGTCGTAATATATTTATGAGCGGATTCTTTCGATTCTTATTTTTGCACTTGAGCGGATCTATGCGAAATGGATGCGAATAGCTCACGACCGATCTTTGTGGAACTCTCTGGGGGAGGCCTATGTCCAGCAGTCGGACGTCAATTGGCTGATGATGATGATGATGAAGCGAAATGCTGCATTTGGTAGAACAGCAAGGCTAGATACCATTCTGAAATCGTATGCTATAAGTGATAAGTAATAAATCTATGAGAATTACAGATTCAAACGAAAAGTGACGTGACCATTTCATTACATTATAGTCACGTGACTTATCGCTTATCGTATACGATTGTAGAATGCCATCTTAATGGCTAAGCTTGCTGTTCTACCAGGTGCAGCATTTTGCACACCTAGACTAGAATAACATTTACTAAAATATCATGTATTTTTTTTTTAATACGACTTTTGTAGATCACGAATATAGCCTTCAAATACATGAATTTTGAGCTTTGATTATTTGGATCTAGGTGTCGATTTATCATATATACTCAAAATTGTAATAATTATGGCCTGCAAATACGATATCTGTCGCATCCGCCGTGGATCTCAGGATGCTTATCCAAGTTGCCAATCGTTAACGCTTAGTAGCGTATCGTAGTTTTCCCTCTCTGTCACTATTTCGTATTAGTGCGACAAAGACAGGTAGCCTTTCGTTTACGATTGACGACTAAGCGCTAGCGATTGGCAACTTGGCTAAGCATCCAGGTTTGGTGACATCCCTACATCGCGAAACTAGCGGCACATGTACGGCTGTACGCATCTAATGTTATTGTTTTGTTTGACAGTTTGCTGCTCTTATTCGCTGGTGGTTTTATCATAAACTTATGAATAAATACAGTGGATTATGTCATATTTAAGGGATCAAAATGTTATTTCCCCATACAAAGTCAAAGTTTTAAATTTTAAACTATTGATTTAATTCTACATTTAGTATAATTTTAAATTGTATTATAAACTAATTAATTAATTCATTCATTCAGATGTTTATTTTAGTATTAATTTATTTTATGTAATACTTACTAACAATAGATTAAATGCTATGTTACTAACCCATGATCCAGTGGCCTATACCACGAAATTTTACAAGCGTACAATTCTACAAAATTGTATAAATTCCCATACAAAAAGTTGACAATTTTGTCGAATTGTACGCTTGTAAAATTTCGTGGTATAGGGGCCAGGTTGGTCGAAATAAATACCTACATATTATTATTATTTGTATCTCTCTTTGATCACGGGCCTATAAATCCCGGTCTTTTGATAGGCTTGCGCGGGGATACAGATCCAACACGTAGAGTCCCTTTGGAGAAATTTGCTGTGTTTTACACCTGCTGCAACCCATTCACGGGCACAAAAATAGATATCCGTGAACCGGTCCCAGCAGGCATATAGAGGCTATTGGAGGAAAAGACTAGTGGGTTATGGTGATGAAAGGTGGATGGATAAGAGATGGAACTATAGAAAAGAGGTCCGGACACCTGCCATAACAATGATTTCTCTTTGCTATCGACTTGCCGCCGACTAGATGGGCCCCCGTAAATGCCGTCACAAGAGACAGCCAGGGGCAACACCGGTGTAGGCGGCTCAGGAGTGTAGAGAGGTGTACACCGCTTTCTGCGCAGTGGCTTGACGGCCGCTGCACCAACTACGCAAATTTACACTTCCACCCCTGGAGCATATAGCTCTGACGACTCCTCTCTGGACGGCCAGTTAAGGCAAGCCAGAGCTGAGAGGGTTGTCTATTGTTTGCCCGACAGTTATTTAACATAATATTCATATGCCCGAATCTAACTTGCCCGAATTTCATTTGCCCGAATGATTTGTTTACCATAAAAATTGTATGACATACTGCTTGTTTACCGTGTTTGCTGAATATTACCTTCCATAATCATACAATGCCATCCTATTTCTTTTCCACATTATTAAGTGCAATAATATGGTTTAATAGAATATTCAAATGCCAGAAGCAATTGTTGCCATATTAATTGTTGGCCATATTATTAAGTGCAATAATATTATTTAATGGAATATTCAAACGCCATCAGTAATTATCAGTTTTTTCAAATAAGTAATAATAATAATAAATAATAATAATAATCTTTATTGACATATAAACCTAATATAACACTTTTCACAACATGCTAAAATACCATAATTATAGGAAAGCTTATATATATTAGGTTTGAGACAGTTTCTCCAGAATTAAGTCTCTGACTTCCGAAATAGGACAGAGCCTGTGACTCGGAAGCCAGTGATTCCTCCAAGGAGATGCAGTTTATTGGTATGTTTAATAATTTATACTACTACTTAATGACAAAAGGCACAAAAACTTAAAAAGAATAAAATAAAAATGCGAAGAAAAAATACTTCTTTTTTTTCCTGTTTTTCTCTTTTAACTAGACATTAATGTATGTATGTGTGTATGTATATGTATATAGTACTAGCTATATTATTAAAAGTTACAAGCGTTTGAAAAAACGGGCCTCTGGGAACCGGTCGACGAAGCCCCGGCTTCTATTTCTGCTCTAAGGGATGAAAGGTACCTAACGAACCTATCCAGGTTAGGGTGGGGGAACTACAATATGTTCTTTTTTAATGCGGGGGGCTTCGCCCCCCGAGCCCCCCTTTTTTGGTTTTACAAAAATGATGATGCGTAAACAATGAATTAAAAATACTTAAGTATGTTTTAGTCAAAGCTTTTATCTCCGCCCTACCCTAGAAACCTAACCAATCCAAGTTGGTTTTTCCCTGGTTTATTACTTGAACATATTTTTAAACCATTTACCTAGCACTGTGTATGCACAAAATTAAGTAGGCTAAACGAGTATATGCCATTTAACATTATGACAAATATTCTCGGCCAAAAAATTTAGGACGACGTTATGCGACACCACAGGCACCCAGAATACTAACCTAACCTACTTTTTAATAGCAGTTTCACTTTGTGGAGGATCATTTGAATGACAAGTTATGTTATGGCATGTAATATTTACGGATTCCGATGATTCTGACAAAAAACATTATGGAAATTGTCTTTTCTGGCAGCTAATTTGGATGACAAACGATGTTGTGGCATGTGATAATTACGGATTTCGATGATTCTGACAAATTACATTATGAAAATTGACTTTATGGGAAACAAAGTTTCTGGCAAATGATTAATATAGTAAACAATAAGTATGGCATAAGATGTTCTGAGAAACAATATTATGTGTGTTGAATAGGATGGCAAATAAAATTATGGCAAATGGAATTCTGGCAAATGGGGGTAACCCGTTTCAGTTATCATGTTCACGTTTCGTAGCAAAATTTACTATTTTAAGAGCTACCGATATCTAAAGGAAAATAACGACATTTTATTGCAGTTTTCTTTTTACTAATATCAACCTCATGATTCCTAAGACAAGATTTCGCTATCTGTTATAGTTCCCAAAAGCTTTATGTTGACCCATTTGCAATGATCACCCTGTATTTTAGAAGGCGTTCCTTAAAGCCCGAATCAACACGAAAAGATTCAGTAACTACGTTGTCAGTGACACTTCAATCCCTTAGTCTCTTTCAACACCCACAAGGAGAGTTGTCGGTGACAAATGTATTCTTACTCCTGTCAAAAAAACTTCAAATATACAAAACTACATTTATTAAAATCTACTCATCCTCCTCCTCTTCCTCCTCATCATCATCATCAGAATCCCCCCCTTTATACCCAAATGCTTCCTTACAGCGCCGATCACAAGATTTTTTGAGGGCTTTTTTCTTTTCTTTCATACATTCATGTTTTTCGCAAGATTCATCTGAAGCAGTTTTGCATGCTGCTACGCATTTCTTGAAAGACGACTTCTTGCAAGCTTTTTCGTATCTATCTCGGAGAATGTTAACTTCATTTCCTTTATTTTTGTTGCTTTTACGAGGTTTTGTTTCTTGCTGAAAATGAATAATCATCATCATCATCATCATCATCATATCAGCTAAAAGACGTCCACTGCTGAACACAGACCTCCCCCATAGATTGCCACAATGACCGGTCCTGCGCCACCCGCATCCAGCGGACTCCTGCGACCTTCACCAGGTCATCGGTCCACTTTGTGGGGGGCCTACCCACGCTACGTCTCCCGGTACGTGGCCGCCACTCAAGAACCTTCCGGCCCCAACGGCCATCGGTTCTACGCGCAATGTGCCCCGCCCACTGCCACTTCAGTTTAGCGATTTGGAGAGCTATGTCGGTTCTGCTGCGGATGGTCTCATTTTTAATCCGATCACGCAGAGAGACTCCTAGCATAGCCCTCTCCATTGCCCTTTTAGTGACTTTAAGCCTTCTTATGAGGCCCATTGTAAGCGGCCATGTTTCAGTACCGTATGTCATCACTGGCAACACACGCTGATTAAAAACTTTCGTCTTCAATAATCACCAAATTGAAAATAAATCTGACTTCAACCAATGTCTCCAAGATCCCATCACCAAACCCCAACTTGGTGCCAATGGGACCATCTCGGGATTACAACGGTTCAATTAAAAAAAAAATCTGTTCAAGATTTTCGGAGATATCGAGTAACATACAAGGATTTTTAGGGTTCCGTAGCCACGGAAAACGGAAAACGGAAAAACGGAACCCTTATAGTTTTGCCATGTCCGTCTGTCCGTCTGCACGCAGCATAGCTCAGTGGCCGTTAATACTAGAAATCTGCTATTTGGTACAGGTATACATATAAATCATGCCAACAAAGTGGTTTAATAAAAACTAATAATTTTTTTCGGTGACGTGGGGATGTTTTTTTTATTTGCTGTAATCCTATAGTATGGAGTATCATTGAATAGATCTCTTAAAAATAATAAAAGTCTTGAAAGGAAGTTTTTTTCTAAAGTCACTATTTATGAGATAATCGATCTCGAAGAAAAAAAAATGTATCCTGTCCTCTAACTTTTGATCCGTAGCTCCAAAAAATATGAAAAAAATCATGAATTATGGAATACTTTAAAATAAAACTATTTGGAACATAATTGGCCCCGACGTTTTTGAATAACTATGGAACCCTACACTGAGCATGGCCCGACATGCTCTTGGCCGGTTTTTTTGTATGTGTTATTCAGTATGTCCGAGAATCGTAAACTACATTTTTTTTATTTCATATTTCTGTTTACAAATACGTACTAAAATCGGTAATATATTAACATGATATCTCGATAGCCGCGGTTTATTTTAGATATAAAATGCAATATTTTATTTTAAAACATAGGATAAAAGTATGTGCTTATTAAAAATAATAATGTATCTATTACCTCCTTTTTAATTTTCGCTCGTTCAGCTGAAAATAAGCGATAGTACATTACAATACTAATAAAAAAATGGAGTTCGATACCAGTGGCAATAGATTGCCACGTTTCGAATAATCGAATAATATTATGTAGCTACAGGTAAATTCACTAAAGCTGGTACGAATGGAATGAATGAAATTAATGATATCTATCATTGTGTGTATGCCGTCGTCCTATACCAACCTGTATGTACAGTCGAGTGCATTAATATATAGACACATTTGTAAGGGATCAGTATGGAGAAGTGTATATATATTAATACCCTTGACTGTACTGTCATTAAGACATCCACACATAGATGTTAAAGGCCTATTTTGGTATTATACAGGGTGGTCCAAACCTTGACGTCAAAAAATTTTTTTTAGATTCTTCACGTCATGGGCTATCAAAATATACCCCATGTATGTTAGCCGATTTTTTGTAGTTTTCGAGTTATGAATTTTTGAATTTTTTTTTTTGAGAAATTCTGGAATGAAGAAATTTATTAATTAAAAAAAAGTATTGGGTTTTTTAACTAGTTTCTTTTTGTAAAAATATTACTACAAATAAAGCATTTACTGACAAAAAAATTAGCGTCCTCAGTTTGATACAAGCAGGATAAAAAATACCAAATTCAAAATTTTACGTTAAAAACGCATCAAAATAGCATTAATGTACGTAAATAAAAAAATAAAACATATCCCATGGAATTTTCGTATTCTAAAGACCGCCCTAGACCTTGAGGTTTCGTAATAGCAAAAAAAAAGTGATACTTAATGATGAGGATTTTTCGGAGTAGTCGGTCAAATAAACTTAAAAAAGCTAAAAATTTTAAAGTAGTGAAAAATGACTTGAATAACTACACAAATTGAGTTTTCGTGGTATTTTCTGTCTTTGTTTATTAATAAGAACAATAAAACAGACGAAATTTTACTTTATTTTTAAATTAAAACTTTAGAAGCTTTTTTTTAAGTTTATTTGACCGACTATTCCGAAAAATCCTTATCATTAAGTATCACTTTTATTTTGCTTTTACGAAGGTTTAAGGTCTAAGGCAGTCTTTAGATTACCAAAAATCCTTGGGGTATGTTTTATTTTTTTTTATTTTCGTACATTTATGCTATTTTGATGCGTTTTAACGTAAATTTTTGAATTTAGTATTTTTTTATCCTACTTGTATCAAAGTGAGGACGCTAATTTTTTTGTCAGTAAATGCTTTATTTGTAGTAATACTTTTACAAAAAGAAACTAGTTAAAAAACCCAAAACTTTTTTTTTTTATTAATAAATTTCTTCATTCCAGAATTTCTCAAAATTTTTTTTTCAAAAATTCATAACTCGAAAACTACAAAAAATCGGCTAACATACATGGGGTATATTTTGATAGCCCATGACGTGAGTAATCTAAAAAAAATTTTTTGACGTCAAGGTTTGGACCACCCTGTATTTCGCTTGTAGGTATTTAATTATAATAAAAATATCAGAAGTACGTGTGAACGAAAAGCTTGTATTGCTAAGAAGGATTTCATAAAGTTTGCCATGTATAAAATACATTTTTAATGTTGCTAGACTATGTCTGGAACATGGAGTCTGCAACATAGATACTTTCTGTCACTTACTCGATCCATTCGTGCCAGCTTTCGTGAATTTACCTGTACCTATTCTAACATAAATTTCTAGACATTAAAAAGAGAAAAGAGACACGAAAAAATCTTAGCTTTACTTAGGAGAAAAAGTAAAAATTCATTTTAAATCACAAACCGGTAATTTTCGCAAAAAAAATAGAAAACTCTAAAAAATAGACATATTTTTTTCATAACATTTTTTTTTGCGAATTTCGCCTGAAGTAAATAATAACTGTCTTACAAGTTTCTTTATTTCAAAATTATTATAATGAGGGGAAACTACAATTTATGTACATAGATTAAATCTAACTAATCTACTTAACCTAACCTATAATATATCTAAGATTGGCCCTTGTGGCATTGTACCGAGGAATAACTTATTCCTTAATTTCTAGGTCTAAGAAATACGTGCTTAAAACTATCCTGTTGGCTTAGGCACTGGTCTCACCGCGAGCTACTAAGCTATGAACTGTCGGCTATAAACACAAACAAAAAATACGCACTCCTGTGTAAATAAACAAGACACGGCGATACTCGCCCGGCGGTAATACTCGTAGATGATAGCTGGGCGAGTATCGCAGTGTCTCTCCGTATCGCGTATCTTTTGTTCGTGTTTATAGCCGCAATTCATAGCTTAATAACTCGTGGTGAGACCAGTGCCTTATGATGGTCTTGCGATTCTCGTTTATAGTGCTGTCACTTTTGCACTTGCATACTTGGTAGAACATGATGGCAACTATGAAAACCAATAAATACGGGACCATCATAAGCTACTGGTTCCTTGCCCACCCTGTCTTAGGCTATTGCTATAAAGTCCTGCCAAGTTTCTCACCGGTTCTTCTCGGGGTCAGTGGTGTAGGGTGAGAACCGGAAGTAGTTTTAATTTTATGTAACTTAGACCAATTAAAAGAGTTTGTTGCTATTCCAATTTGAATAAAGAATCATTTGACTAAATACCTGCTTCATCCATATCAGCACCCATTCTACAAGCAGCGGTTTGATTACTGAACTGGTCATTGCAAGCCATTTGCCCGCTTTCTCTGAAGTCGTCTTTGTACTTTGAAGTACATTTCCTGCCCTTTTCGCACACATCTTTTGATACAGCCCTTAGTGCCTGTAAATTATTTTGTATTACAACCTGATAATAAAGTTAGTATATGAATCACATAACACATCACATCATCAGCCTATCGACTGCTGGACGTAGGCCTCTCTTATTTACGATGCGTATAGAACTATACTCATATTAAGAGGTAAATGCCTATAATCACCACGCTGGGCAAGCGGATAGTAATGTGTCCACTATGATGATGCTGCTGTTCATCATCCTAGTTCTAGATCAAACCATAGAAAACATTTATGTCATTTCATATCACGGTGAATATCTGAGCGTTTCAACCGCCTAATTTTGGTGGCATCATTTTTACCGAAGTTTCTAAACGTCTCAATGTTATACTTCGTCATTTGTATAAGGGACCGTGCCTTCTTCAAATGACAAAGTAGCACATGGTAACAAATGAAAACTTTTGCAAAAATGATGTCAACAAAATTAGGTTGAAAAGCACAGATATTCAGGCATCAACAGCTGAAAACTACAGAAAACCAATAACAAAGGTAGTTATTCTACCGACAACCGGCTATAATAAAAAGAACGTGTAAATTTACCCTGTAGCACTTCCGGATGACGACTTGCTTGCAGGCATCTTGGTAGGCTTGCCGCAGATAGTCAGCTTTCAAAATTTCACTCTGTATAGCCTTTTTTTCTCCTGAGTGAGATTCGTGAATTGATTCTTCAGATTTGGAAATCTGCGGAGAGACCTTTATATTGATATTTTTGCTACAAGCACAGAATTAGATTTGGATAGAAGAAACAAGTTCATTCATTTGTATGGCGGCCGAGCGTGTCAGATTTTGTACTGAAGTTGTTAATTGCCTATGATTTTAAATATGTCTCAGACCCTTGCGTATTCATATTTTTTTGTGTTGTTGCAATTAATATTACTTAAGGAGGCATTATTAATGTTTTTCTTCACTTCAACTTACAAAATTTGACGCCCGAAAGCTGCAAGCTGCGATTAAAGATGAACAACTCAGTAGATTTTACTGAGTTCATTTGACACGCTAAGTAGATACGTTTGCTTGATCTACATATGGTATATATGACATCTGTGGCTACAAGTTTGTGAGGGTATTTAAGAAATGAGCAATTCTCAAAAAGGTTATACATTTGGTTTAAGTCTTCGATCTTGATAAAAAAAATAGACTGGTAGAGTTAATGATGCTGAGCAAGATCCATCACATTTCCGAAATTGTCCCAGAAAGTTTGTATGCAAGTTTCATTTTTTGTTACCAGATATCTATACATTTTCGGTAACAAAAAGGGAATGTTTCATAGAAACATTTTGACTCTACCATTATACCGATTTTTATTAATATCGAAGACTTGATTCAAATATACACTAAGCTTTTTGTAAGAAATGTTCAAATAATATTAATATGGGTTATTGTAGCCAAACTGGGTTTCTGTGGAACAATGCCCATCTAAACAATTAGTCTTGGTAAATTAATTATAGTGGTAGTCTTTGGTTAGCATTGTTTAGTTAAATCGTTGAATGTCGTTTTGGTATACTAGTATATTATTTCTTTAATAATTGGTTTTCGTTTTTTGTGTTATTTATTTGCTAAGTTTACCTTAGTTATTAAGTTTACGCTTAGCGACTTAGCTTTACACGCGATTTTAATATATTATATTTACATATTTCTATTAATAGTTTCACCTTTGGTTTATCTGAAGAATGTTTTTTTCGCTTCAACGCTGTTGTATGGTTATGTAATTGCTTCGTTTTTTCTTTACTAACATGGATAGCCAAGATCTTTTCTCTTTTGTATGGTTCTTCTCTGATATTTTCCTCATGTGAAATGTCACTGATTTTTTCATGTGACGATCTAGCGTCTTCATTAGCGTGTATTTCATCAAAATGTCTCACTTTTTTGTCATTATTTGTTGCTGCGTACATATTATCTTCTATTATTTTATAATCTGTATCGCGAAAGTTATTGTGATTTTCATTTGCCGTTGTTTTACGTTTTTCCTTTTTCTTATTGTCGCGATTTTCTAATGATTCATCAGGATACAATGAAGGTTTACTATCAAATGCCTCAGGTTCACTAGTTACCATACTTTTTAAAGGGTGTCTATTATTTGATTCTACATCAACATCTTGTCTTTCCTTGGATTCTGATTTATTATCAATTTCTCCATAGTCTGATGTTGCATGTTCATCCAGTTCTTTAAAATTCTTTTTCTCGTTTTTAAGTAGCTTTTCCTCTTCTGTGATATTATTCGGAATATCTGTATTTACCAGAATAGCTTGCTCTCGTTTATGTTTGGAACTACTTGCTGTCTTAAAAAGTAGAATACTATTAAATTATGGTTTCTGTCGTTGTTTTGCTACTTTTGAATTACTAAATATAGTATAAAAAAAGCGATGAAAAGCAAGTTAATTACTTAATTAATTAATGTAATGAAGACACGCTTACCGAAATTAGAACAACTACAATCCACACACCAATATAAACACGTTTTGAAGTCATTTTGTTATTTTATATGTAGCGACTCAAAGCATCAAATATTAAGTTATCAAATGGCGCAAACCATAAACAATAAAAGGTTTTATTGTTTATAGCTTTATATTTTACAAAACGAAATAAATGTGACTGAAATAGTTCGAGCAAGAATAAACCAGCGGTCTAAAAATTTAACATTTTCCCATTATGTGTACATACTAGTATATTATCTTTGGATAAAAGTAGGTTGCAAGTACCGATCGTCATATCAATACGAGATTCAGAACATTTTAATATCGCTCTGCGTAATCTCGCGTAATTTCCTAGGGGTTACAAACGATATTATGAATTATTTTATTAGAAATCACTGTAAATCCTCCCAACTAGATTTCAAAACAGGATTTAGGACCATATGGATTAAAGTTGGGTGGTTATTATATATTAGTTACCGCAACACAGTGTAAAAGAAAAAAAGACATGGACATGAAGAAAAAGTACCTTAAATATTGTAAATAGGGTATTTTGCTCATAGAAGACTTTGTGTTATTTTTAAAAGTTAGTAATTATATTCTGTATCCATAAATTTTCTGAACAAATCTCGACTCACATCAACAATTTTTTTGTAATTTGAACCAGATGTCTTTTAGTTAATCTTTCGATAGTATTAAAAAAATAGGCATGTTTTTTATTCATTTTTAATTCTTCGACTCCCAGACGAAGCAAAATAAATTTTAGAAAATCTTAGAATCTAGGGTCACTAACTGTTAAAAATAACATAGTCTACAATTTAAAAACAAAGTCTTCTTTGAGCAAAATACCCTATTTGCGATATTTAAGGTAGTTCTCATGTCCCATGGTTTTGGGCCAAAAATAAGGAAACTTTGAATATATATTATCTGTTTCCACCTCAACATAAAGCAAACATTTTTTGTTGTCCGACATTTATTTTTAATCGGATATTTTTAGGTTATTTCTAATTAGTGGCACGACTTGTTTTAAACCTGAAACATAATAAGTGTTCCCAATTATCTACGCGTGTGTCATTAATTTCATTACGCTTTTTGTCGTACAAAAAATTATAAAATAGTGGAAGAAATAATCCTGGAAGATTGTTCTTAGCGTAAATTGTCCAAATAAAAAATAGTTATTTGTACAACATGAGAGCAAAGTACGTATTTGATGCGAGTGTCAGTTTTGAGTCTTGAGCAAGCGAAAGATTCTTTTATAGAATCACGAGCGTAGCGAGTGATTCTGCAATAGAATCTTGAGCGTAGCGAGAGACTCGAAAGACACGAGATTCAAATAACTTTGCTCTCAAGTTGTACATACAACTTTTCACCTCAGCATGGAGAAAAGGAAAATATGTTATTAAACATTTATACGTGCCATCCCGTTATTTTTTGTTTTTGTTTTACCATTATGTTTGTAACAGAAAGTACATAATTATAACTACTAAAAAAATGAAAGCTCATAAAATTTTATAAAACAGTTATAATTATTTAGAAATGAACTCGTGTCGAATTTCTGAACGCGATTCTGACTCGCCTAGTACCACGATATCCGTCCGTTTAAAAACGGCTGTCTTTCTCTCTGTCACACTTATATATAAGAGCGATAGAGAGGTGGAATGACGGACGCCAATGTTATGTATGCTTGGTGGTAGGGGCCATATGCCGTTCGGATACAAGGAATCGGGTCCGATAAAACGCGTCGTCTAATACAACTGGCTGAATACGCTAGGATGCCATGAACGAAAAAAAAATGCATATTATGACAATTTATAACGTAACATTTTTCATCTATGTCTTTTTACTAACAAGTGAAAGAAACAAAAGAAAAAGTTGAAGTCTAAACGTCATGGAAAACAACATTCACTCAGTGAGCAAAATCGCACTTTGCTCACTGATTTCGCGAATCAAAAGAAGTCTTTTCGAGCTGCTGAGGTGAAAAAGTTATTACAGCTTTTTTAATAAAATCTAACCGCATGAAACAAAAAAGGTAATGATTTTCCTCAGCGACAATGGAAAAAAAAACACTTGAATTAGAGTGTAAATATTTTTTTAATACAGATGGTACCTTTTTTACGCGCTAGTGCAAGAAATGGCTCATTTTACGTCAGGTCCAAAACTTCGGAGGTCCATCTGTACTAAAAAAACGTCGTACGAGACACGTGCAAAAAGGAAATTCGCACTTGTTTAATGTACTATTTCCCTATTATAACTCAAAAAATACGTGCAAATGTAAATAAAAAAGGTTCTGCCACTTTTTCCGTAAAAATATTTTAGACCACTTGTTCCTAAAACACAAAACAACAATTAGGGGCATCAGTCGAAGCCCCAGGTCCCATGGGACAAGCCGCATAAATATCTAATCGGCTTGACGAGATGGGTGATTGGGGAACCATAAATATGACTGGAAGGCGAATTAGAGATTACTAAACGTATGTTTCTAATGTGTGTTTACTCGTATTTGTGTATTTCGATGTTCATTTCCGTCGTTTATGGATTACGTAGTAAACAAGGAACTCCTTATAGTTCCACCATGTAAGTCTGTCTGTCTGTCCGTCTGCGTCTGTCTGTGCGCAGCATAATTCAGTGGTCGTTTGTACTAAAAACAATTTGGTACAGGTATACATCGTCCATTAAATACAAAAGCGACACAAGTCAAAAAATTACTTTTTACAGGGGAGCTGTTTAAAGATTTTGTATTCGTTTTTTGTTCACAACATGTTTTTACAGCATTAATATTATGTGTGTTATATATCAATTTGTAGGTACTTTAACCCTCTTTTGATGTGTTTGGTTATTAGAAAGTAATATGTGCTGTGCAAGCTTTTATGAGCGTATACGTCCGTTTTGCATAAAAAAATAACATTAACTCTGAATTTTTTTTTCCATCAAAGGCCACAAATACAAAAAAATAAGCAGTTATTTCATTTAAATCATACATAAAATCATGTCTTAAATATAGAAATACTGTTTTTTTTAACAAAACTGAACCAGACAAAACTTTTTCTTACTGTTTCTTTACTTACATATTGTCAGAACATGTTTATAGGTACCGTAAACCGGGGTTTTTTTGATGAATTTTAACTTCGGTTACATATTTTGATGAATTTAACGGACGTACTAGTTTAAAATTCAGATATAATTATCGGTTTTCTTCAAGAATCAACCTGCTATATAAAAATAAAAAAAGTGGTACCTTTAGTTATTAAATATAAAATAAATACAACGCGATCAAAGTTATATTGTTGAGAATGGAATTAATACTTTGATACCACTTATTTTTACTATAAACTGGAAATAGCCCACCTAAAAGCACGTAAATAATAAAAATCGGTTAAGTACATCTTTAGTTATTTGTTTTTTCTATGTGTATTGTATTTGTGTGGTGGTTACTATGACCCCATACTAAATGATCCGAATTGATATGTTTTGACGGTTTACTAGTTATTCATTAGAATTGATGAGACAAGAACTTAATTTTTGCCGATACAAAAGTATGTCTTTCAATATTTAATTGCAGAGATAATAAGTCTACCCTAAAAATCTACTTATGATTAGTAATAAATAATGTAACATTTTTTTTTCTAGACGACATGACAGTTTAGCGCTAGTACTTGGGTAGGTACTACCTATGTAGTGAAGCAATAGGCATGATGACTGTCATGTCAAGTCAACATCTTTTTTCGATTTTTCAAAGGTTTACATGAAATACACAAAAGTAACTTCACGTTTGTATACCACACTTATATTAAATAAAAGTTCTGTACAATAATGACTGCAGTCTATATTTTAGTAATAATTTATTCGTGTATGATGCCATGCATAATGTCTAATAATTTATTTTAAATACAGTCATCATCCCTATGTTGGCATTCCCAAAAGTGAAAAAATAAATACTACTGATATAAGTTTTTAGATTCGTTAAAACATACACCGGGGTTAGATCTTTGTTTATTTTACTTGTATTGTATACAAATAATATAATAGGAAAGTATGACAAATACTTAATAATCCGAAGTTTATGCCATTATTGTTTTCTTCGTAGTCGCAATTATAGGTACAAAAAATTCAGAGTCATCTTCCACACAATCTCTAATATACTTTTAAGTAAAACGAACACAATACAAAGTACCACGTTTTACAATTACTGTTTTTATAAAATGTATTGTATTTTTTAAGATTTCATGCAAAAGATACTCAATTATTCAATCTGGTACATTTATGGATTTTAATATTATACTGAATTAAAAACGGTTGTAAATGCAACAATGTTTTTTGAAATTCAACATTCCGTATTGCGGCTCCTTTGTTTATAAAGAAATCTAAACCATACATATTTACTTTATTCAAAACAGCATCATGTATAAATATGGCTCCTGTGATTGATGTATTCGAATATATTTTTAATTCAAAAAGGTTGCAAATCCTAATACGGCAGTTTTAATTAATGAAAAATCAAATTTAAGAGGATATTTTAAAATGAAAGCTGCCACATTCCGTTTTGCGACTCCTTCTTATATAAAGAAACATAATATTTACGTATTTATTTTATTCAAAACGGCCACATCTACAAATGTGGCACTTTTGCTTACATATTTTTTAACGTAGTCACTTATTTTTTCGTTTCATGGCACTTTTTCACAAAAATGTCGTGCGTTTTGGTCGACAGTCGAGTCGCAACTGACAAAATGGCAGTTTAGCACTGAAATTAGTCCCGAAAGAGCGATAGTGCAAAAAGGGCACCAGCATAATTTTGATACTTACTAACGTCAAATCGACAGGTGTCTTAGTGTCACGTAAAATATTAGTGCTTATAATGTCGTTTTTGCAATAAAATCATTTTTCACGGTTTTTGAGTCGTGTCGCTTTTGTATTTAATGGACGACATATTAGCCCTCTCCATTGCCCTTTGGGTGACTTTGAGCCTTCTTATTTGGCCCATTGTAAGCGGCCACGTTTCAGTACCGTATGTCATCACTGGCAACACACACTGATTAAAGACTTTCGTCTTCAAACACTGCGGAATATTAGACGAAAATATGTGTCGGTGACCGATGACCTGGTGAAGGTCGCAGGAGTCCGCTGGATGCGGGTGGCGCAGGACCGGTCATTGTGGCAATCTTTGGGGAGGCCTATGTTCAGCAGTGGAAGTCTTTCGGCTGATATGATGATGATTTATATTAAACTCGACGATTTTTATCGAGTACCTCCCCTACTCGTAACACTACTATGTATACAGTATGCATCACCTCGTAGAGCCAAGAAAGAAATCCATTAATGTTTAGATCACACTAAACAACTTTTACTATGGGGCCAAACCAGAATACAGGAAAAAAATTTTGACAGTTTCATACAGTCATTTTGATTGCGTGATCATGAACACGTTGTATGGGAGAGTATTTTATTTCGCGAATTCGAGTTTGGCCCCATAGTAAAAGTTGTTTAGTATGATCTTTGGGTTTCTTTATTGGCTCTACGAGGTTGATACATCGTCGGGTGAGAATGCAATTGTGCTATACGCCACTTGCCTTGGTTTAGAGGAGAGCGAAATGAAACAAAAAAAAATATTTCTTGGAATGTCTTATAATTTTGCAATATTTAACTTAACTGACACTTTAGTATATTTATTTACTATTTTTTGTTATATACAATTAATGTTTAACTTATAATAGTCATGAGATATAAGTAGTTTTATAATTGCCATATCCATTTCGGTAAGAAAATGTTTAACTTGCTATGTATGATATGACACAAAGTTATGGATGTGTCACAAAATGTTAGTACAATGTCAAGAAAGGTAGACATTAAAAGCAATTGTTTATGCAAATAAAAGTTATTTTACGACTAGATTTATTTCAAGTTAAGACGATAATTTATCTCGAATATGAAGACATAATTATTCACGTGAATACCTATGGTGCCAACATTGATTTCTAATATTTATGTGAATAATTTTTTTACTTTCTTGTAAATTCTACTAATAGGTGACGTTCTCTATTTTTTGAAATGATAAGCTTTTCAACGATATCTAGTGCTAATGTAAAAAAATATCGACGAGAACAGCTTATAATACGTTTACTAATGAATGACATATTAACGTTATTATTTCTTATCAACGAATAATATTACAGTTTAAGTACCTAAATACACTCTCTATAAATTAAAAGACATGTCATGTAATATGTACTTCTGGAATAGTGACCGAGGCCGCCTGTGGCCAGGACTTAAATGGCATGGCATGGCAGGAAAGTAGGAGGTCGCTGGATCGATTCCAGTCCTGGTCATAGGGGGTTCGGTCACTTTTTCTTTAGTATAATATATGTCATTTCTTACAATTTATGGTTAGGTACTTGTAATTAAAAATATTATGTATTTATACCACCAACTTATTAAGATAAAAGCTTGAAGTATGAATGACACAAATAATTATAAATCAAACCTGCCTTCTTTATTGTCATTTATCAAAAGAGAGGGTAGGTAAAAAATGTATCGAATGTTACATACAATTATTATATACAATCAAATCGATTAATGGATTATGTCACAAAAATGTTGATCGGTTAGTCGCTGGGCACACTGATAAATAGGCTGTTAACCGTAAATTTGTGTCATGTCCGGACATGGCACAATATTGTAATCACTATTTATTGCGGGTTGAGGATATGGCACAAAAATATATGTTTTCAAAAAATATAAAATAAGAATTTTCAACAATCGATTACTGTTATGAACTACAAAAAAAATATGCTGTCAAGAACCATTCAAAACCGATTTTGCTTGAAAATGGATATGGCACAATTGCATTCTCACCCGACGACATACTGTATAAATTTTCATCACACCTGTTCGGTAAGTGCGAAAATGCGCTGCGGCGATGCGCGCCGTAGATGCATCATTATGCCCTAGAGCAATCAAGGAATTTCATACAACATTACGTCGCATCATACGATAAATTTAGGTCATCCCTGTTTTCGAGAAATAATTTAGACCATTTTAGAGAAGTTTTATGAAAATATATTGTTTTATTTACTTTTTTTGCCTCACAGGTGTGACAAAAAATATTGTGTGTGCCACGGGCGGTACAAGAATAACGAACTCGTGTGAAGTAAAGCCCGCACCTTTTACTTGGGCTTTACTTTGACACTTGTTCACAATTTCTTATTTACCACCCTTGATACACAATGTACTATTAAATATTAGGGTGTCATATACATATAACCTCCAGCATTAGTAACCTTTATTTTTTTTCTTTGATATATGCCATTTAATACTTCTAGATTAGATTGGCTCAGGACCGAGATAAGAGGCGTACTAAAAGGAGGCCTCAGCAGTGGGCGATAAATGGCTGAAATGATGATGATGATGATGATACAACATCTAATATTTACGTTTATCACAGTTGGGATCACGATCAATCTGTTTAATTTTAATATGAATGTGAATTTTACAGTTTCAATTTGCGATTGTAGATGACAGCCTCCGTAGCCTAGTTGATTGCTGGAAGCTGGAGGTTCCGGGTTCAAATCCCGGCGAGGGCATTATTTGTGTATTTATTTACCACAAATATTTGTTTCCTTTCCTCATGGCTGTCTATGTATTTAAGTATGTACATGTATCAATATGTTATCGTCGCCTGGTACCCACATCACAAGCCTTAATTGTGCTTACAGTGGGACTAGGTCGATTTATTTGTGTAAGATGTCCCAAGAAATTTATTTATTTATTTATTTTTATTTCATTATATTGTATTGTATTCTGGCCATTTTTCCGCAACTCGACGTCAAAAAATGTGCCTATTTTGCGTGGTCCCAACGCCCAGTACTTGTTGGGGGCTTCACATACATTCTTGAAATTCTTCGCAGATGTATGCATTTCCTCACGATGTTTTCCTTCACAGTAAAGCACTTGTGAATTTATATATATAATTAGGACATATATTTTAGGACATCTTACACAAATCGACCAAGTCCCACGGTAAGCTCAATTAAGGCTTGTGATGTGGGTACCAGGCGACGATACGACATGTACATACTTAAATACATAGACAGCCATGAGGAAAGGAAACAAATATTTGTGATAAATAAATACACAAATATGCCCTCGCCGGGATTCGAACCCGGAACTTCCAGCTTTGAAGGCAGGGTCACTATCAACTAGGCTACGGAGGCTGACGTGATTTCGAACATAAGTTTTTATCTCATTATCCGAAACTTGCAGTTACCCAACCAACTCAAAGGCTACATAATTATGCAGCTCCAAGACATCTCAATGGAGAAAAGTTCTTCATTCAGATGTGGAGGATCCAATAGCAACAATGGATGTAGTGTGGAACGAGAAAGTTCTGCTGGCGAGTGGCTCAAGTCACAGACGACGAACGGGTCTTAACTTAATCGCATAAACTTACATTTAATTTTATCCTGACCAAGTGCAGGTATATTTTAAAGTCAAACGGGTCCTAATCGCGTAAGCTTACGTTTAATTATATCCAGACGTTTCGGGCATGACGCTACACCCGTGGAATCTTGTCCGCGTGGAATCCCGTGATTTACAAATGTAAGCGTGGTGAAACATCAATTTTAAAGCCATTGGATATTGTGTGTAGGCCTAGTGACAACCCTAGCCTATAAGTGAATAATCAAGATCAAGTGCGGGTAGTTCGAAAAACCCGCGCAGCTCGAAGGTGTTGATACGTTCTCTCGCCATCGACAGTCTGCCTGCGACCACGGGTGTAACGTCATGCCCGAAACGTCAGGATATAATTAAACGTAAGTTTACGCGATTAAGACCCGTTTGTCTTTAAAATATGAGTGATAATCGTGAAAGTTTAAATCAAGTGCAGGTAGTTCGAAAAACCCGCGCAGCTCGAAGGTGTTGATACATTTTCTCGCCAGTCTGCCTGCGACCACGGGTGTAACGTCATGTCTGAAACGTCAGGATAAAATTACGGATTACGTAAGTTTATGGGATTAAGATCCTTTTGTCACTAAAATATGAGTGACAATTCTGATTATAAATAAAAAATAAATAATAATAAAATAAAACTATGAAAACGGATAAACTCGCGTATATTAACTAATTTTAAACTTCATTCCGACGTTTCGAACACTTTACAGGGTTCGTGGTCTGCAGACCACGAACCCTACGAACGGAATGAAGTTTAAAATTAGTTAATATACGCGAGTTTATCCGTTTTCATAGTTTTATTTCATGAGTAATCCTCGCGGTAACCGAAGAAAATATTAAATAATAATAAATTAATATCTTGGGACATCTTATACAAATCGACTTATTCCCACGGTAAGCTCAATTAAAGCTTGAGATGTGGGGTATATGTTATAGATATATACATATAGATACTTAAATACATAGACAGCCATGACCAAGGAACCGAAATTATGAATGATTTCGTCTTGTTTCGGAAAATATTGTTACAAGAGATGACTCTAAGTGTGTTATTTTAATGTAAGTAAACGTAATTCAGTACCAAAACCATCATCACCATCATCATCAGCCTATGATAGTCCACTGCTGGACGCAGGCCTCTCCTATTATCTATGCGTGTAAACGCATTAAGAGGTAAATGCCCATAATCGCCACGCTGGACAAGTGGATTGGCGATCGCAGTAATATGTCCACTATGATGACGCTGCTGCCCATCATCAATCTTTTATCAAATAAGTAATGGTCAATGACACTTCAATCGACTCTTACGACACCCGCAGAAGGAGTTGGGGTGGTAACAAATGTATTCTTACTGCCGACACCAGACGCCTGGGACTGGTTTCTTATCTTATCTTAATGGTGGAACCCTCACTATAAGGTCCTTTATTTTACGATTTTTAGAAAGTAATCACCCATACCCTCCATCTTCTTTCTTCCTTTTACCTCAAAATATTCTGAAAATAATTTCAGTTTGTTTAATTGTAATTGCAACTCGTGCCGACTTTCATACCCACAATGTATGAAAATTACCAATTTTTTTATTCGTTATATTTACTTTTTTTCATAACAATAACTTATAAACATTTTTTCTTACAAATAACTTGAAGAGGACAGAAAAACAATACATAATTATCAACTGTCAGACCAAATTTTTTGTCTGATTTAAGCGGTCTCGGAATTGACCAGTGGCAAAATGTCGCTCAAGACCGTAATCAGTGGCGTTTTCTCATATTGGAGGCCAAGACACACTTTGGGTCGGTGCGCCAGAGGAGTAAGTATAAGTAAGTAAGTAAAACCAATTTTTTTCATAGTAATTTGTACGGAAATTCCAGATGATAGTCGGTACGGGTTCTTGTTTTAGTAATAATAAGTGGATTTTTCAGACTTTTTTGAGGTAAAAGAAGTCGATTTAGGACGAGATAGGGAGATTTACATTAACCAAGGATATTATAAAGATTATAAAAACCTCGATTTCAAAATCGCTATCTCTCGTAACTCGCACTGTCACCAAGCAGATAACAAAGCAGTTTGTTAAAATAAGTCTGTCCGTTCTATTGATGCTATTATTGTGCTTTATGATTGGTTTCAGTTCTTTGTCTCGCTAGCTTCTAGCATGTTCTAGAATGTTTATTTGTGCATATATATTATGTACCTATAATCGCTACGACATATACGAGTAGGAGCGGGCAAGGTGCTCATATCATCCCGCCATCTCCGTCTGGGCCTGCCACGTTCGCGTCGCTGTACCGGCACCCATTTTGTGGCTATGCTAGCCCACCTATCAGGTGGTATGCACGGTAGACGTGGCCAGCCTAGTCCCACTTGAGCCTAGCGGTTTTTTTCCCGACGTCAACAATTCGCGTTTTTGAGGGCAGAGTGGTGTTCCGGATAGCAAAATATTTAATTATGAAATCAAATTACACGAAAAGAATTGGATTAGCATAGAGTATAAAACTTGATTCAGAGGCTCAATAAGAAAGTTATTATGCAAAATAAACGGAAGACACAAAGTGAGCGAATTCCTGTAAACGCAAATATAAAGTTTAAATTCAGTAGTTTACCCTCATCCCTAGTTTGAACTTGAGTAGGTGGTACACGGGGCAGTTAAAAGAAAATTAATTTTAATAGAGAAGGCTATGGCTATGATGTATAGGCTTATATAGGATGTTACAACATCCACTGAAAACCTTGAACGGGGTGATTTGGTAGGTTATACTGAACAACTTTTACATCCCCTTTACACCCCCTTGGAAGGAAGGAGTTCTATATCTTTTTTTTTATCACTGGTTTTAAATCCCGGTTTTTTTATAGGTTTGCACTGGGATATAGATCCAACACGTAGAGACCCTTTGGAGAAATTTGATATGTTGTAAATACACCAGCTGCAACCCATTCACGGGCACATCAATACATATCCGTAAACCGGTCTCAGCAGCCGTATAGAGACAATTGAGACGGAATAGTTAGAAAAGACTTATGGTGATGGAGGATGGATGGATCAGAGATAGAACTATAGAAAAGAGGTCCGGACACCTACCGTAACAATGATTTATCTTTTCTATCGAGGCAGGCGGTGACTCGCCGCTGACTAGATGGGCCCCCGTAAATGCCGTCACAGGAGACAGCCAGGGGCAACACCGGTGTAGGCGGTTCAGGAGTGTAGAGTGGTGTATACCGATTGACAGCCACTGCACCAACTCGCGACTTACGCAAATTTACACAAATTATATTCCTGTATATTATCTGCAACACCTGCACTTGATATGTAAATTGTACAGTCGAGGGCATAATATATGTATACTTTTTTATTTTATGCCGTAAAAATAAGGTGCAAAAGTGTATACATATTTTTGCCCTTGACTCTGCCTGCGACCACTGTATTTTTGCAAATAAATATATTTTAATTTGAATTTGAACTATGACTTTAAGACGCGGGAAGAGTTGGGGTGGTGACGAATCTATTATCAAACCGCGATTAGAACGGGATTTGAAAGAACTGTTGACACGACAGTGTAAAGTCAATCTAGGATATATTTATAGTTAAATCTATATATTTGTAGTTTATGTTCAGAGACTTACAGACAATATATTAATTAATCACTTGCGAGATCTACAAACAACTCTTTTCTTGATAAATATTGTGTCAATTGTTGTGTCAACAGTACTTTCGAATCCCTTTCTGATTCCGATTTGATAATATCCTTACTGTCGGCACCACACGTTTTCATGGAGCCTCTGGGATAAAAGTTAGCTACGATATCTCCTATTGTCACCCCGCCTTTACTGTGGTGTAAGTTTGAAAGTACCAATTCCATCTTTGTCTTCTCGCATTTTCATACTCTGGATCTCTAATGCACCATTTAGTTAAGATTTTGCAAGTTGGACACATTCTGATGTTAAAATGTATTTTTTTGTAAAGTAAACAAAAAAATGTAGCTCCCTACTTGTAAATTATTTTGCTGTAATCGTATAGTGTGAGGCATCGTCAAACAGGTCTTTCAAAAGAATATGGGTCCCAAAAGAAAGTTTTTTTCTAAAGTATTTTTTTTAGGAGATAACCGCTCGAGAATAAAAAAAATTGACAAAATCCCTCCGAAGTTTTGACCTTACAAAAATAAACCGCTTCTCGCACTATAGTGCGTAAAAATGTACTGAAAAATATTGTATATGCCCGACATGATGTATTCAAACATATTACTTTATGCTATATTATGTATTCAGCCGTTTCTAATTCTACAATGCTCGCGGTATAAAATGTTTATTACCAATATTTTTTTATTATTAGACTTTACACCATTTACTTTGGATATATCTTGAATTTATTTCATAACAAGGAAATACGGCTATTACGGCTACAGTAAAACGAAGATACATTATTAAAGTAAAATGAGAATCGTGCCGTAGACGCCGGCATTCCAACGGCATATTGCAATTCTTGAAGGCAGCTGATAACAGAAATTGATGCAATACTAGTCCGTATTATAGTTGATAGCTTACTTTACAAAACTCGAGCAGTAGTGAACGTATCGTAAATATTCACCAAATTTATAATTTAAGAACCGACTTCAACCTATTACTCCGAGATTCCCGATTTGTTTCTGTCATTGGTTTCCTCAAATCCTACTTTCTGAATGCAAATTCTTGTAAATGAATGAAAATTACCAAAAGGGCCATATATGTAGGTACCTATAACATTTGAAGAGATTCCTCGATTTCTCCAAGATTCCATCATCAGATCTTCTTCTTTTTGGCTTCATCAACTTTGCGGTTATATACGTTACATCACAAAAACACACGATTCTCGGAGATATCGGGTAACATACATACAACAAAAAAAAATCAGTCGAATTGAGAACCTTCTGCTTTTTTTAAGTCGGTTAAAAAATTAAAGTTATAGTTATGTTAATTTTCTATTGTCACTTAATTTGTCAGCCTCCGTACCCTAGTTGGCGTCGGCATCATTACTGATGTACATCGTCGCTTGGTACCCACATCACAAGCCTTAATTGAGCTTACCGTGGGACTAAGTCGATTTGTGTAAGATGTTCCAAGATATTTATTTATTCACATATTGCTACTGTCAAACTATGCAAGAAATACCCATTTGCTACTAGAACCTTTTTCCCAACCTTCATTTAGCGTTTAAATTAACACAGGTTTATTTAAAGGGTGAAGTGTTCTCACATAAATCTTTTAGAACACGCCCTGAAGCAATTAAAAGCATGCAAGTTCGCGGTATTCAGAACTTTTCTTAAATTGGAACTCCTTTATATGTGCAAAGATTCCGTTTCATTGGAAGAGTCTTTTACAGTTTATCAATTCGACAACAGCTCATTATTACCTCATCTGTTTATCGCCCACTGTTGAGCATATACTTCTATTCGTGTAGGTACGCCACTGGTCCCGGTCCTCTTAATTAATATAATTATGTAATATACCAAAAAACCGGCCAAGTACGAGTCGTACTCGCGCGCGAAGGGTTCCGTACCATTATCGATGAAACATTAAAAAATATATAGATAAAACAGTACAAGTTCTTATTGGGTCGGCAACGCGCATGTGACACCCCTGGGGTTGCAAGCGCCCATAGGCTACGGTGACTGCTTTCCATCAGGCGGGCCGTATGCTTGTTTGCCACCGACGTGGTATAAAAAAAAAAAAAAAACAACCAACCTCAAAAATCGTGGATAGAGATTATTAATGTGCATAATTTTTTTTCAAACTTTGAGAGCTGACATCTCGGAAACGGTCCGCTTTAATAAAATCTTTACATCATTTCCAATAACCATTCTATTGATACCCGACACGCTTATATAAATGTAAAAAAAAATTCAATCCCTCAGTTACATGTATGGAGATGGAGGGCCCCACCCCAATATTTTTTTTTTTACAATATAGTATCATAGTCCTATAGCGGTTTATACAACACATATTCTTACCAAATTTCAATACTGATTCCCTAATAAGAGAATCAATTAGTCCCAAAACTTACATACATTTTTCAGACTTTTCATTTCGTTACCGCCATACAAAATGTATGGACAAATGGTAACGGAATTGTAAAAAAACCTTGGTACAAACATTTTCTTCTATTAGAATCGAAATTATCCTGAGTGTAAATCATATTAAAAGTTATAAATGAAAATAAAATAGTGAAGGGTATAAGTTTGCAAAAAAGGTCGATTGAAAAAAATACATACCTATTTGATTTCTTTCACAAAAAACTTGATTAAAATTTTGGAGAAGAACATATTTACAGCATGTCCCTTCCAGAAACCTCATACTTAGACCTGTGCTAACCCCAAGTTCCTTTTCACGCGTAAATACCCCTAGCTTCAGGTATTTCACTGGTTAACTCAACTTTCGGAAGAATCCGATTTTTCCCATCCTCTCCAATCAAATCTAAAAAGTCTTAACCGCCATTTTAGTTCTAATCTTTTACGTCGTTTGGTTACAAAACGTTAGTTATGTATTTGTTTCGAGTTTGTGTTTCTAAAAAAGAAAGTTTTTGGGTAGTTTCGTAAAACAATATTGGGAAATCTTGGGAAAATCAAGAAGTTTAGTATTAAGACCAAGGCAATATTGATTTACGAAGTATGATTAGCAATGTACAAGTTGTTTAACATTCTCAAAATTGCGGGAATATACTCGGAAATTTCCGAGAATTTTCATGAGAATTTTAGAGTAAGTTCTCATTGAAAATGTTACCATCAGTATCTTGTAAAGGCCCGGGACTTGGCAACACACTGTATATCGTCGCTTGGTACCCACATCACAATCTTTAATTGAGCTTACCGTGGACTAGGTCGATTTGTGTATTATTTAGGTTTTTTTAATGTGAATGCCTAAACTTTATTTAAATTCATGTATTATTTAATTATAATGAAGAATGCGTGGTTACTATCTTTTAAGTTCCGCTATTTTGAACATAAATCACGATTCAGCCTGTTACTAGAACACTATAGTTTTTCCTTTCCGAACAGATTTCAGCGAAGAAACCCCGAGTTTTTACTTTAATTAGTCTCAACTGTACATCAATCTATGTCGCGCAGGATTTGCACCAGATTTTAGTTTTTACTAAAAATGACAAATAGTAGTTCAAGTTGTGAGGAATTAGTAGTTGGTTATTATCTCGACTTATTTCAAGGTCCTCGCTAGCTCGGTCGTGGTAATTAACTCGTAGGTAAATTGATTAGTTCCTTAATATAATAGTATAATATTTTAGCCTATAATGTCCCACGGCTGGGCACAGGCCTCCTCTGATATATGAGTGGGATTAGGCTATAGCCCCCACGCTGGCCCTAAGCGGGTTGGGAACTTCACATACACCTTTGAATTTCTTCGAGGATGTATGCAGGTTTCCTCACGATGTTTTTCTTCACCGAAAGCTAATGATAAATGATCTGTCGTACATAAGTTTCGGAAAAACTCATTGGTACGAGCCAGGATTTGAACCCACGACCTTCGGATTGAAAGTCAAACGTCTAACTAAACCACTGAGCCACCACTGTTTCTTTGGATTAGTTGGATTGTACTAGTGAAATGCGTAATAGATACGTACAACACATCATCAGCCTATTTCAGTCCACTGCTGGACGAAGGCCTCTCCTATCAAACTATGCGTATAGACGCATTAGGAGGTAAATGCCCATAATAGCCACTCTGGGCAAGCGGGTTGGCGATCGCAGTAATGTGTCCACTATGATGACGCTGCTGCCCATCATCAATCTTTTATCAGATAATGGTCAGTGACACTTCAATCCCTTAGTCGACTCACGACTGCATGAGAAGTTGGGGTGGTGACAAATGTATTCTTACTGCCGTCAACACACCGCAAAAATTCGCACCAAAGCACACGTAAACAGTCTTCCAACTTTTCAGCATTGCGCACTCTACAATATCCATGGATAAACATTGGAATATCAGCAAAATATGCTACAAAACTTTGACAACCCGAACTTAGGGAAGTGGAAACTAAAACCGAAGTAAATGGCACAAAAATCAAACTGTGGAATCAACTACCTTTTTGATTTAATATTGAGCATCAAATTATCAATGTAAATACTCAATTATACTTTTTGAGTATGTTATAGGTAGTTTTTAGGTTTCCGTAGCCAAAATGGAAAAAACGGAACCCTTATAGATACGCCATGTCCGTCTGTCCGTCTGTCACAGCCGATTTACTTGGATACTATAAATGCTACAGTAATGTTAAGAATATGTGTTGTATAAACCGCTACAGAATTATGATACTTTAATATTATTGTAAAAAAAATTGGGGTTGGGGCGTCCATAGATGTAACTGAGGGATAGAGTTTTTTTATATTATATATATACCTAAGCGTGTGGGGTATCAGTAGAATTCGTTTAATTAAGTGAATATAAGAAGTCTTTAAATAATATAAAAGTTTATATATCACATTTTTATTTAAGCGAACCGTTTTCGAGAAATCAGCTCTCAAAGTCTGAAAAATGTGTCCACCCGCTCTATTTTTGAAACTACATGGTATAAAATTTTAAAAAACATTATGTTAATTCATATTAATAAACTCTATCAACGATTTCTGATTTGATGAAATTGTCTCTTATAGTTTTTGAGATTGGTCGATTTAACTGTACTTTTTACGATAAATTGATAATGGTACGGAACCCTGCGCGCACAAGTCCAACTCGCACTTGGCCGGTTTTTATTTTATCGTTTACTTTAAGATTCGTTTTACTTATACTTAATATTAAATACAAATTTTGCTATTTTAACTAATGGTAATACACTAGTTGCGGGTTACTCACGTTTTTAAATCGAAAAAAGCTCGACACGCTTACAACAAGACAAGTTTACTGATGCTGGTGATGGGATCACTGGGAATCTTCGTTATTTTTTCTTTGGTATATAATGAGATTGTGCCGTGTGGTGACGGCAGTAAGAATACATTTGTCATCACCCCAACTCCTCCTGCGGGTGTCGTAAGAGTCGACTAAGGGGTTGAAGTGTCACTGACCATTATTTGATAAAAGATTAATGATGGGCAGCAGCGTCATCATAGTGGACACATTATGATGGTTATGACATTCAATATTTAAATTTATATACATTTAAAAAATATACCTAAATCAAATAATCACCAAATATTTTTTTTAAATAAACATTTTCAACCAATTTCTACAAAATCCTATTATCTGTGGTTTCCATCATTGGTTTCCTATCATCGAATTCTACTTTCTAAATGCAAATTTTTGTAAATGAATGAAAACTACCAAAAGCACTATACATTTACCAATAACGTTTGAAGAGATCCCTCGATTTCTCCAAGATCCCATCATCAGACCCCAACTTGGTGTTAACAGGACCATCTCGGGGTTATACGCGTTCGATCACAGAAAAAAATTAAAATCGGTTCACGATTCTCTGAGATATCAGGTAACATACATACAACAAAATACCTCCTTTTTTTGAAGTCTGTTAAAAATATCGAATAAAACAATTTGAGTACAATTTATGTACATAGATTAAATCTAACTAATCTACTTAACCTACCCTACATCTAAGATTGGCCCTTGTGGCATTGTACCGAGGATGCTGGCGGCATTTCCTCGCTGTATAGTAATACTGATGCGTTGTGCGAGGAAGTCGCCAGCTCTTCGGTCTTGAGTTGTTTCAAAAAAATTACTATTTACTTTACATCTTCAGTTTTGGATAAATAATTACCAGAGTTCAGACACACGTGCGTCATTGTTCGCAATAATATGGGCATGATTCCAAATTTGATTGAATAATGAATCATTTCTTTTTCAATCAAATCATTTTTTTTTCAATTTTTAATCTTGTATCAAAGGGAAAAGTCATTTATTTCAGTGACAAATTTCAGAGTTTGGATCGTTTTCACTAAACTGCGTCCATGTATGCGTGGGCCCATTTGTATACATACATAAGTATATGTATGAGTGCTGGAATCATTCACGTTTGTTAAAGTAAAATAATAGTAACGACGAATTTTATAGAACTTTTTACCTAATGTCATTTGGAGCCTCGTCTGCCAACAAACCATACTCTGGTTTGGCGGAAGTTGTGATCTAGTTCTAATATTTGTGTCTGAATAAATATTTATTTCATTAAATTTTTTCATTAAATCACTTTCAGAAAATTACCAATTTGACACGGGTAACAATGAAAACCTTAGTAAATAGTCACCTTAAAGCTTTGAAATCAAATTGAAAGAAATTATTCGTTCAATTATTCATTTAATCAACTTTGGAGTCATGTTCATATTATTGCGAACAGTGACGCACCTTTGTCCGATCTCTGATAATTACATTACATTTCAACAGTAAAATAGGTACTAAAAGACAGGCGAATATTCCTCCTTACAAAGGTTATAATATAATTTCCAAAGAGTATAAAACTTTAGAGTAAGGGATTCTTTGCAAAGTTAAGTTTTCAGTCGTTATCAGCACTTAAGTTTCAGATGGTTTAAGCATAATGTTTTGATAACGGCAAAGTTAGCTTTGTGGAGTTCAGTGTTTGAGTTTAGTTTGGGATAGTTAAGTTATATTGCTTGTATTGTGAGAATGTGGTCGTTATTAAGGTCTGACTTGGTTATCTGTATGCAGAGCTATTTCACTATAGTTTTTTTTAAGTTTTTGGTTGCTTCTTAACATAAATATCATTGGAGATACTAACACTAATCGGCTTAGTCCCACGCTAAACTCCATTTACCTTTAATATGGCAAATTTCAAAAAAATCGTGTCTTCTAGCGTCCGCGCCATTGTATAGAGCAGAAAATTCTGTCTTAAAAAGAAATACAAAAGGTTGGTCGAAGACTATGTTCATTGTGTCATACATTGCCAAATTAAGGGGTAAGGTTTTTCTTGATCAGTTAAGGCCCGGCCACGACATTGGTCTAAGGCGACCGGCTTAGCGGAAAACCATACAACACGTGCAAACAATACGTGCGAGAGGGAGTTCCCATACGGGCATCTCGTTCCAACTTATGGATTCGCTCGCTGCTGATTGCCTTATAGCCCGGCCACGACATTGGTCTAAGGCGATCAGCGGCGAGCAAGTCCAACAGTTAGAGCGGGATGCCAATATGGGTACTCCCTCTCGCACGTATGGTTTTCCGCTAAGCCGGTCGCCTTAGACCAATGTCGTGGCCGGGCTATAAGGCGACCAGCGGCGAGCGAATCCATAAGTTGGAACGAGATGTCGGTATGGCAACTTCGTCTCACACGTATGGTTTTCCGCTAAGCCGGTCGCCTTAGACCAATGTCGTGACAAAATATTGTTGTAGGAAGAAATTTTATTTTGAAACCCTTATTCGTTTTAAAAGACCTATTCAACGATACTGGGTGCAGTATAGGAATACAGCAAAATAAAATAAAACATTCCCACTTTACTAGCAGGAGTGGTAACGGAAAAAAATATATATTTAATCCTTCTACTTTGTGGGCGAGATTAATGGAATAAATAAATACATATTAGGACATCTTACACAAATCGATCTAGTCCCACGGTAAGCTCAATTAAGGCTTGTGATGTGGGTATCAGGCGACGATATATATAATAGATAGATACATATAGATACTTAAATACATAGACAACCATGACTAAGGAACAAATATTTGTGATAAATAAATACACAAATAATGCCCTCGCCGGGATTCGAACCCAGAACCTCCAGCTTCGTAGGCAGGGTCACTACCAACTAGGCTACGGAGGCTTACGATTAATATGCATACCTATACCAAATTGCAGATTTCTAGTACTAACAGCGAAAGAGCTATGCAGCGGACAGACAGACAAATAGACAGACGGACAGACTATCCGTCTATCCATCTGACCGTACCTTGTTTACTACGGAACCCTTAAAAACGATTGCCATCAGGATCGCGTTTTATAAAGTTACAATTTACAATTTTGCTGTTTGCTTCTCTTTCTAGCCAATATGTACGTGCGTTAGAGAGGCAAACAGCGAAATTGTAAAATGTAACTTTATAAAACGCGACCCACGCTGTATTACATTAGTGTACCAGTTTTCACTTCAAATATATTCTTCCATGGATACACTGATAGTCCAAAAGCTATTAAATATATCCCATACAAACAATAACAAATAATAATCGGTAGTTACAAGAATAATATATTGTTCTTAGTAAATGAAAGGAACTGTACCTTTCATTCCCATGGAAGAAAGTACACAATGGATCACGGTAAAGCATATTCACAGTTAACGCTACGCTCTAAGACGGCCGACTATACCGCGAAAGACCAAAGATTTTAAATATGTTCGTTTTCTAATAAACCGGTAAAAATAATGTGACCTTATATCATATTATATATTTTTCAGTACAGATAGTGCTTATTTTACGCTTTAGTGCAAGAATTGGTTGCCCTTCGCATTGAGAAAATATGTCGTACGATACACGTGAGAAAAGAAAATTCGTAACTCGCGTCGATTTAAATTATCTTTAAAAAATATTGTCAACACCCTGTTTTCAAATAGATTTTTAAATGTTTACAGGATTTGTGGAATTAAATTTAATACCCGATTGTACTGGATTTTTCCTATTATATTTTTCATAGAATGACATATTTAGAACACTGTGGATATATAAATAGCAAATCATGATTAAAAAGTCCCTCTTTCTATATTTTTTATCGGTTTATTAAAAATTCTAAAATTTTGCCTGCAGAAGTCAGTGTAACGACAATTTTTTTCGACTGTATGATTAATTCAGTAAAGTTACAATATTTTCTACCTATACAGTACATATTTGAAAATTCTCTTTTAAATTCAGCCCATTTGCAGTATTTTCTATTAATAATCAGCAAATTATAAACTAAAAAGAAACGTCTACTGATTTCTCCAAGATCTCATCATCCCATCTAACGGGTTCATTTTGGTTTATTCTAAAGTAGGAAAATAAGAATTATCGAAACGTGCAGTTATTCGTCCATTTGTCGTGCACATATTTAATACAAATTTATAACTTATACAGGGTGGAAAGGGACGACGTTCCTTCCCGCTACCGATCGAGTCTACCAACCATTACGATGAACTTTCAATATGGGACCAACATCGAAAGCGTACATGGAAAATTGACTTTTCCATACTAATGAACTCTAACTAATCACTCACTTTGTACGAGGGGTTAAGTTTTTTTTTAATATTTCGATGTTGGTCCCATACTGAAAGTTCATCGTAATGATTGGTAGACTCGGTCGGTAGCGGGAAGGAACGTCGTCCCTTTCCACCCTGTATAGTTTTATCATGGATGCCATTGTCAGAACTGTACCAAATAAAAATGGGACCAATCGGTGAGCATAAGCTTTCAAATAAAAAAAGAATCATCAACATGGGTTCACTCAATCGAAAGTTATTCATGACTGTTATGAGCACAGAATTAGATATAGAAGAAACAAGTTCATTCATTTCCATGGCGGCCGAGCGTGTCAGATTTTGTACTGAAGTAATAGGTAGGTAGGTAGTAGTAAGTATACCAAGTACAATTTGTTACTTGCCTATGATTTTAAATATGTCCCAGGCCCTTGAGTATTCATATTTTATTGTGTTGTTGCAATTAATATTACTTAAGGAGGCATTATTAATGTTTTTGTTCACTTCAACTTACAAAATCTGACGCCCGAAAGCTGCAAGCTGCGATTAAAGACGGACAACTCAGTGGTTTTCACTGAGTTCATTTGACACGCTAAGTAGATACGTTTGCTTGATCTATTGTATATATGACATCTGTGGAGGTAATAAACACAAAAAAAAATAAAAAAAATACAGTCGAATTGAGAACCTGCTCTTTTTTTGAATACGGTTGAAAATTACAGCATTTCATTTGACCGCGATTATATTTTTCACTCTCTCCCTCTCATATATGAGAGAAGGCCTGTGCCCAGCAGTGGGACATTATGTAGGCTAAAATATTATTATTATTATATCTTTCACTGTCCCCAACCTTTAACCCCATACAATAGAGTGGTCATCACTTCCCACACATCTGGGAAATGACCTCTTATAATTACTATACAACTGATACCATTAGTGATTTAATACTAACAGAAGCGACCGTATGAATTACAGTTCAAATACTATTTTGTTTTAGTTGGTTATTATCTCGTTATTTCAAGGTACTCATGGACTCGGGCGTGGTAATTAACTCGTAGGTAAAATTATTGGTTGCTTACTCCGTGATAATGTTTTATGTAAATAAATAAATATCTTGGGACATCTTACACAAATCGACCTAGTCCCACGGTAAGCTCAATTAAGGCTATGTGGGTACCAAGCGACGATATACATATATAATATATAGATACATATAGGTACTTAAATACATAGACAACCATGACCAATGAACAAATATTTGTGATAAATAAATACACAAATAATGCCCTCGCCGGGATTCGAACCCGGAACCTCCAGCTTCGTAGGCAGGGTCACTACCAACTAGGCTACGGAGGCTGACAAATAATATATACAGGGTTATTTTTTCACCAGTACAAAAAAATCAACATACGTAATAGTAGTCCAAGTTACAGAATACTAGCATTTTTTGTTACTACCCCTAAAGGGGTAGTAACAAAAAATGCTAGTGTTCTAAAGAACAAAAAAACTAAAATACCGGTTTGAACTTATCCGCAAACCTAATAAGAAAATTGGACGCTTTACGCATTATCAATGTACATAACTAGCAAAACACACGAACTGGCAACTGTTTGTTTACAACGTCATCGCACGTGGCATGGCGGCTTAGAAAAGCGGCAATGATAATCAACTTATGATTATGACTTGGCAAAAAAATCTTACTTGATCCCAAATCTTCCTTCATACTTGCACTAAGGACAGAAACTTTCTTCATTGAGGCGTATTTAAACACTTGAAATCAACTTTATGCACAATGATTGAAATAAAAAAACATACCTGATTAATGGAGTCCATTTCTCATACTAATTAATTAATTCACATACTTAAGCAAGTGCTCAAAATGTTGGCCGTGGTTATCTAAACACACTCTTGCCCGTTTTTGAATGTTTCCTTCGATATTTCCCAACACAAGTCTGTAGTTCTCACTTTTAAGTTCATCAAATGCACTTATTATTAGATTTTTTAATTCTTTTAAATTTTGGGCCTACCCTCACCCCACAAAAACAGTCACACGGGGTCAAATCTGTTGACCTGGCTGGCCATAGCTATAACACTGGCATTTTCTAGGCGGGGCACACTTTCTTCAGCGTATAGCCGCTGGGCTGCCACTGCATTTTCCCCAATGAGAAAATAACTACGAACCATTTCGTACGAGCAATTTCCGACTGAAGGTAGTACGATGCGGCGCGTGCGCACATACCTACGTCAACCGTGACACTGACCGTCCCTGACCTAGTCACCGAGATTGAGGTAACTGCTATGTTGCCAACTCGTGCGCAGGTCGCTCACCCCTTTCCGCCGCCCTCTGCATCCCGCACCCCGTTGACGTCTTATCATTAGTAGGCCCATTATTTTGCATTTGCATGAAGGATAAATTAATAATAAATGAAAAAAAAAATGTCAATTTTATTTGATAAATGTAATCTATTATCGATACAAAATATATGGGAAAATTTATTGTACCGGTGAAAAAGTAGCCCTGTATATTATGGCTGTGTATAATATCTACCAAGATATTTTTTTTACATAAATCGACCTAGTCCTACGGTAAGCTCAATGATAAGGCTTGTGTTGTGGATACTAAAAGACAATAATATACACCGTGTTTTTATTGATTTCCGTTAAATTGTACAGGTTACTTGGGACATTAATATAAGTTGCCTGGTATATCGGCTTTTGTTAATTTCGTAAAAAAAAATGTATTTCGTTTTCATAACATAATAATTGTAATGGCGAGTGTGAGAGAACCTTAAGAATAAGATCTCAGGCGACTGACGGCTTCTGACGGCACATGTCAAAATAAATTACATTAGGATGTAATAAAGGTTGCAATACACTTGTTCAGTCATTAAACTTATTTTTTTAATAACTCAATAACAGTAAGAGTTAAGACACTAGTTTCCTAAAGAAATTGATTATTTTTGACCTAAATAAGCTTCCCTTAAATTTTACGGAAATCAATAAAAACACGGTGTGCAAGGTGCCCGTGAGGAAAGGGGAAAATTTCAGCAGCGTAATTGAAATTTGAAATTATATATTCCTGAGGCTAAAAGAAGCAAAAAATATTACACTTATGAGTTTTGGTGTAATCTGCAAAAAAAATATCCCGTGACAACCAGAATCTTTCGCAGTTGATTTTTTTCTATGGTAAGCACATCTTTTACGACATTGTGGGAAATATTTTGTTTTTTTTAGGTATTTGGAATGCCTCACTACATAAAAAAAATGTTTTATTAATAAAACGATCGCAAAAATGCACTTTTACTTTTTTTACATGTGCCAGGTACCTAATTATAGATATTTTTGGTCATTTGATGTCTGTCAATTAAATGTGACAAGACTAAGACAATACAGTAACGAAATCGATACCTAAAATTCGTTTAACATTGAGTAACGGTCAAAAAAGGTTTAAAAAAACAATTATATTTTCTCTTAAAATAGACGGAAACCGGCAAACTTAATACGACATTTTTCACTTCAAATTTGGTCAGTAATCCGATGTTAAAATTAAATTTTCTCTTTTCTCATGGCACATTGTATACAACCAAGTAAAAAAATGTGTATTCAAGAATGATTTTATAAACATGTAACGACGTTCGTATTACACAGAATTAAATTGCATTGAGGTATATTTTTGAGCATTTTTATAAAAACTTTAATTTGCCTTTGACTGTACATACAATTATTTATTATCAAACAATTTGTTTTGTATTACAATACTCTAAAGGCAATAAAGAAAACAAATTCTTATGCGTTTATTATTGTGTGTTGATAAAACAATGGCACTACATTAGGCTAAGAGATGGATTCGAAAAAATATGTAAATATTTAGAGAAATTATAAGACCAGGATGCTTCGCCAAGTTGCCGCTAACGCTTAGTAGCGTATCGTGGTTTTCCCTCTCTGTCGCTCTTTCATATTAGTGCGACAAAGACAGCTAGCTGCCTTTTGTTTACGATTGACGAATAAGCGTTAGCGATTGGCAACTTGTGTATGCACCCAGAAAATGTTGTTGAAATTAAAAGTACTTCTAAAATTGGACGTAGTTATACAAAAGGGAACCAGCCCATATGAATTTTTTATTCTAATTAACACCTTAAATCAAAATAAACAAGCCAATCTTTGAAATGTCAAATTCGTGTGGATTGGTTCCTTATTGCATAACTACGTCCTAATGATAATTGACGACATTTTACAAGAATAGTTGTCTGAAAAAAAGTACTTTAATAAAATTTACTGGCAAAGATGTATTTTCGGCTCTCTTACATTGATTCATATAGCGTTGTTGCCCTTTACAACTTATCTAATTCAAAACCGGTATTTTTAAATAAAATAGACTTCGTGTTCATAACTCAAAAAATAATAATTGGAATAACATTTTCAACAGCGAGTCTCAACTTGATAGGTACATCAAAATAAATAATAAATAAATAAATATCTTGGGATATCTTACACAAATCAACCTAGTCCCACGGTAGGCTCAATTAAGGCTTGTGATGTGGGTACTAGGTGACGATATATGTAATAGATAGACACATAGACAACCATGACCAAGGAACAAATATTTGTGATAAATAAATACAGAAATAATGCCCTCGTCGGGATTCCAACCCGGAACCTCCAGCTTCGTGGGCAGGGTCACTACCAACTAGGCTACGGAGGCTGACAATATTTTTGAAATATGAAAAGATTTAAAACAAGGGCATAACTATCTTCTTATTTCTTAACATTTTGGGAAAAGGATCACTATGCATTTCAACTTTTAGGGACACCCAATTAGCGTGACATTAAATAAACCTTAATTGTAGTCAGGTTCGTAACGACAATTAAGTTCGAGATCTAGGATTATAAGCTTGATCGGCGTTTTTATATAATAATATAATTTATAGTTTATCAAATGAACAGCAAAGCGGAGGTCGTTACTTACAAACTTGAATAAAATCGAGGCTTTTTAATTTCAGGCTAATTGGGAGTGCCTAAAAATGAAAATGATTCTCAGTTGTCCCTTCGCAATTCTCTAAAATCGCCTGATTTTTTGCAACCTAGCTCCTGTTCTATACGCAGTATCTCCGTCACACTCCACCGACAAAACATAGGCCGAGAGTCGATAACGATTATTGAGGAAGTGCGCAATCACAGGCATTGATTGATTTACGTGCCTTTTACGATCTATTAAACTTAAGTAGGAAGCTTGTTTGCCTATTTTCTTCATTTGTTACAATTTTTCTAAGGAAATTATGCAAAAGTTTTCAAAGGATGTAATATCCTCATGTTAGATTACATTCGTGCATTTTCTAAATGTTCGCTGTATACCAATCGTCTTCGAATAAAAAAACAAATATGGCTGACTTTCAACGCATTTGACGTCTTGGACACATATCGTTGAAGGCTTTTGCTGGTGGTAGGATCTGATGCAGTGTCCGCCCGGATAGCTACCACCATAAGGTGCGTATAAACCAAGCGAACAAAGAGCTAGAACCAGAATAGAGCATTGATTCTTGATCTTTTAGTGTAGACGGAAGTTCGTTCTCAGCGTTTACACCAAAATATCAACGAGCACGAACGCAAACCAAGAACTAGAGCGCAATCCAAGAACTGATTCTTAGAGCATATGCTCTAGAGCTGTTTAGACCAGGCGAACGAGCGCCCGTTGCTCATTCGTCGGGCGGTTAATCTAGTGTACACTATTATAATATTGAGTAAATTAATTTAAAAAAAAGAAGGAAGAGACGTTGGTGGGTTACAAATCTAATGCAAAGGAGGACACTGGATAATATAGGTGATATAATGAGAAGTCTGAAAGAACAAGAGGAAAGTGGTCAATATAAAAACATTCATAGAATGGCATCAGAGGACTTTGATTATTTATTGTTATGTCTCTGATGGAATATAAAATTAGCAAATCAAATACGAATTACAGAGACTCGATTCCGGCATACGACAGGCTAGCAATTACATAACGATTTTTGGCGACGGGAGATTCATATGACAACCTCATGTATTTTAGTAAAATTTCGAAATCTTCTAATTACATCTGAAGTGTGTGCTGCAATAATTGACGCTTTGTCTGAATATACGAAGGTAAGCAACAAATTAAATAGGTAGGTATATGTATTATGAGCAGAGATCAGACAAAATGTGCGTCATTGTTCGCAATAATATGAACATCACTTCATCATTCATCATCATGAACATCATTAAGTGAATAATTGAACGAATAATTTCCTGAAATTTAATTTCGAAGCTTTAAGGTGATTATTTACAAAGGTTTTCATAGCTACCGGTGTCAAATTGGTAATTTTCTGAAAATTATTATAAATGATCAAGGAATTTAGTCATGTCCATATTATTATTATACCTTATATACTTTAAAATGAAACTATTTCGAACGTAATCGGTCCAGCCGTTTTTGAATAAATACGGAACCCCACACTGAGCATGGCCCGACATGCTCTTGGTCGGTTTTTTATTTTTCTCTGAAGTTTAGTGCCTCGAGCCACGAACGGCTAGAACGAGCACGTCCCCGAATTCCCAACACGAAATAATGCTCTAGGCGACTGTTCGCACGCTCGGATGAGCGTTTACACCAAGCGAGCGACCATTCTTAGAATATTCGCCGAATATTGATAGAATCTATAAGAACAACGAAAGAATGCTCTGTCTCTGTTTACACAAAAAGAACTTCGTAGAGCGTCGATAGAATGAGCGAATGCTCTTTTAATCTGCACGCACCTTTACCCGTTAACCTGCCGCTAAAAAACAGTGTATGCACTGCTGTGTTTCGGTTTGGGGGTAAGATAGTCGGTGTAATTAATTACTGGCATAGAGGCAATCCATCTAAGTCCTCAGGGTAGGTAGCGCATAGGCAATTTTCTGATCTTGCTTTCCATCAGGTGGGCTGAGAGCTCAGTTGTCTACCCTTCGTCACATAAAAAAAGGTATTTATTTCCAATAAAGAGTCAAGAATTTACATTTAATGTTTGAGACTCACGTTAGTTACAATAAATAAATAATAATAAATAAATATCTAGGGACATCTTAATTGACCTAGTCCACGGTAAGCTCAATTAAGGCTTGTGATTTGGGTACTAGGCGACGATATATAAAATATAGATACCTACTTAAATACATAGACAGCCATGACCAAGAAACAAATATTAATATTTTAAAGACAAACGGGTCTTGATCGCGTAAACTTACGTTTAATTATATCCTGACGTTTCGGGCATGACGTTACACCCGTGATCGTAGGCAGACTGGCGGGAGAATGTATCAACACCTTCGAGCTGCGCGGGTTTTTCGAACTACCGTACTTAATTAGACATAAGTTTACGCGATTAAGACCCGTTTGTCTTTAAAATATGAGTGATAATCGTGAAAGTTTAAATCAATAAACAAATATTAAATTGTGATAAATAAAATGTTTCATCCCTGCTTCTTAAATCGATCCAGAAGTCTAAAATGAAGGATCTCTCTCAATTCCCGGACAAGGACAATAACAGGGTGCTTAGCCAAGTGGCCAATCGCTAGAGCTTAATCGCGAAAGGCAGCTAACTGTCTTTGTCGCACTAATAGGAAAGAGTGACAGAGAGGGAAAACTACGATACGCTACTAAGCGCTAGCGATTGGCAACTTGGCTAAGCATCCTGAACACTAAAGTCAAGAACAGTAGAGAGAAACGCGTGAAAACGTTGTTTCTCGCTTTAGCAGAGCGCTGGGAATCAAACAACATTACTGATTGAGGCACATTTGTGCGATGTAGAGTTATATATCGGATAGACATGGTCTTATAAAAAATTGCCTAACTATAAATAATAATAATAAATAAATATTTTTTAAAATGTTTACACAAATCGACCTAGTCCCACGGTAAGCTCAATGAAGGCTTGTGATATGGGTACCAGGCGACGATATATATATTATAATAGATAGATACATATAGATAATTAAATACATAGACAGCCATGACCAAGGCACAAATATTTGTGATAAATAAATACACAAATAATGCCCTCGCCTGGATTTGAACCCGGAACCTCCAGTTTCGTAGGCAGGGGACCAACTAGGCTACGGAGGCTGACAACTATTTGTTTTTTGTTGTGGAACAATTGAAATTGTTTTATTTAAAAAAATTTAAGGACATGTCAGCCTCCGTAGCCTAGTTGGTAGTGACCCTGCCTACGAAGCTGGAGGTTCCGGGTTCGAATCCCGGCGAGGGCATTATTTGTGGTCGATTGAGGTCGATTTGTGTAAAGATGTCCAAAAATATTTATTTTTTTATAAATAATACATAACTAAATATCTTGGGATATCTCACACAAATCAACTCAGTCTCACGGTAAGCTCAGTTAAGGATTGTGTTGTCAGTACCAAGCGATGATATATATAATAGATAGATACATATAGATACTAAATACATAGACAGCCACGACCAAGAAGGAAATATTTGTGATAAATAAATACAAATACTGCCTTCGCCGAGATTCGAACCCGGAACCTCCAGCTTCGTAGGCAGGGCCACTACCAACAGGGCCATGGAGGCTAACTATATTTGTTTTATTTTTATGGAACAACTCGAATTGTTTTATTAAACATTTTTGAGTTTTTTTAAGTACTACTACTGTGCATACAGGGTGAAACCTGAGACGTTGAATAGTAATACATTTTGCTAACTCTATGAACAACTTACAATTAGATGTTACTTAAAAATTGACAAGTTATTTATAATTATTTGTATTATTTTGGGTTTTTGTTGTTGTATTTTTTGGCATTACAATATCCAAAAGGATTTTTAAGACAAATTAATGGAATAATTTAAGTTGCCTCTTCAAATTGAACAAATAAATAACGCCAATTTTGTCATTTCTTGTATAATTAAATTATTTTTATTAAATTAAACGTTTTAAATTGCTTAAATGGTCGTCATCATTTCTGAAAAAACATTTAAAAAATTAGAAAAGGCCACAAGAAAATACAAACAATAAAATAAAAAAACATGACTATTTCTAAGTAACTTGTGGGACATTCAATTGTTAGTTGTTTATTGAGTTAGAAAAACGTTTTACTGTTCACGACTCATTTTCACCCTGTATAAATGTGTAATGTCTATATGCTGGAGTGGCCGAGTGGTTTAAGCAACAGCGGGTTCAAATCCCACCTTAAGCATAATTTTGCATAAAGCCAGCGTGACTCAAGTGATCGTAACCATGGTAATAACAGACAAAGAAACTTGTTTTTCCTAACTAGTGCGCAAAAACGAACTTTGCGCACGCTTCGCGCGCGGTAATTTCTCTTTTTGGTGCACTTGTTATGAAAAAAATCGTCGCTTACACGTGCAAAAACTTTTTTTAACTCGGGTGATTGTCGCCCTCGTTTCACTCGGGCTCCAACTTTCACCCTCGACGAAAAAAGCTTTCCCGCACTAGTTAGAAAATGTACTATTTCCTAACTAGTGTGGAAAAGTAAACTTAGCACAACTTTGCTTCGCGTGTGTCCCTCCGAAGTTTTGGACCTGACGTAAAATGACACACTTCTCGTACTAGAGCCTAAAAAAGCCACCATCTGTACTATAAACTTCTTTTTAACTCGGGTGATTGTCGCACTCGTTTCACTCGGGCTCCAACTTTCACCTTTGTTGAAAAATATTTTTTCCTAACTAGTGCGCAAAAACGAACTTTGCGCACGCTTCGCGCGCGGCAATTTCTCTTTTTGACGCAATTGTTATGAAAAAAATCGTCCCTTATACGAGCAAAAACTTTTTTTGCACTTGCATCGAAATGTACTATTGCCAGTTCTATGCTAGGTAAGCTCTATATCACGAAGAAAATGGAAAACATTATATTAACGACTAGGCCGTGTCGTCGTTTGGTGCTCCAACTAGGTGCTATAGCGTACACTGCTTACTGACATATATACATTTTACATCACGTATTACTCACATATTAATAGCCGTGTGGTGACGGCAGTAAGAATACATTTGTCACCACCCCAACTCCTCCTGCGGGTGTCGTAAGAGTCGACTAAGGGATTGAAGTGTCACTCCATTATTTAATAAAAGATTGTTGATGGGCAGCAGTGTCCTCAGAGTGAACACATTACTGCGATCGCCAATCCGCTTGCATTATGGGCATTTACCTCCTATTGCGTCTATGCGCATAGTTAATAGGGGAGGCCTACGTCCAGCAGTGGACTATCATAGGCTAATGATGATTACTCACATTAGAATACTTCAGTACGGGTCTTTAGGTGGGTTTACACTAAGCGAGCGAATGCTGATTCTATCCTCCACTCTACGACATCAAAGAATTGTTTTGTTTGACGAACGAATTTCGTAGAGTAGGGATAGAATGATCATTCGCTCGTTTGGTGTAAATACAACTTATGAAATTCGCTTATATATGTATAAGGTCCCTAATATAATAATCTGGTATACTTCGACATGTTGCTGTTAACAAATTGTTAATAACAACGCACTAATATGTATTTTGAAGTCAAAAAAAAATCGAAAAAAATGTTTTTATGCCCGATCATCCAAATATTTTTATTAACTCTTCAGGGTTTTTTGTTTGTGATTTTTTATTTTATCCTAATCACTGTTCAATGCTCAATTTCGACGTTCAACGAATTTCTACAATCTTTGTTACAAGATGTATGACCCAACATCGATTTGTAAATATTTAAAGCCTAACTTTTTTATCGACAGAACACGTAGTGGTAATTTTTTTCTCAAACATGCAATGAAATAATTATTGTTGTTATGTTCCTTATAATAGGCTGCAAAGTATGACGTTTTAAGTGCAACTAGGACAAGAGGTAATTAATGGAATTTGATACAAATCTTGAAGGCCTAGATCGGTAAAGTGCTCTTTTTCAATTCCATTCCACATAAATTTGTAGTACAGGCATGACATTCTGCCACTTTTGCAATACTATGCATATTGCATATAAAAAAATAAAACTTTGATGTCTTCGTTGTTTATTTCATCGCATGTTTGCAATTGCAAAAGCATTATACGTACGTATCTCTGCCGGAAATATGAGGTTGCCCACCTCTATAGTAATGTACTATTACTACTACTCACATGTCCAAATTATTATTAACAGTGTGACTGATTGAATTCTTATTAATTAAGAAACAAACCAGCTTAGTAGTACGCAGTGTAACGCTTGCACTGTAACCATATTATCAGCACAATATATCTATATCTGCTAAAGAAATGTAATTTACCTGGTTGACACTCCTTTTTGTGCTGACGCAGCGCGGCCAGAATGGGACAGTGTTACAAATGCGACGCCATTTTGATTCAGGAATCGAAAATTACTTCTACTTCCAAAGTGTGTAACATTACAATATGTGGTGGTGAGGCTAAGAAAATAGATCGTTAATTTAATTTCATACAACTCTTACAGGCATAGTCCGGCAAAAACCTCTTTTTAAAATTGTCCACATAAATTGTAGCACAGAATCAGATATCATGTCATTCAGCAAAATTATCAATTTTAGGGTTCCGTAGCCAAAATGGCAAAAACGAAACCCTTATAGATTCGTCATGTCCGTCTGTCACAGCCGATTTACTCGGAAACTATAAATGCTACAGTAACGAAATTTGGTAAGGATATGTATTGTATGAACCGCTACAGGATTATGATACTAAATTTAAAAAAAACCATTGGGGTGGGGGCCCTCCATACATGTAACTGAGGGATAGAACCATTTTTTTAGTTGTATAACTATAAGCGTGTGGGGTATTAATACTTATTAATAGAAAGGTCTTTGAAAATGATATGAAGGTTTATAAATCTCATTTTTATTTAAACAAATCGTTTTCGAGATATCAGCTCTCAAAGTCTGAAAAATGTGTCCCCCCTCTATTTTTTTAAACTACAAGATATAAAATTCTAAAAAAAATATATGTTATGCACATTAATTAACTCTATCAACAATTTTTAGTTTGATTAAATTATCTCCTATAGTTTTTGAGGTAGGTTGATTTAACTGTGTTTTTTTTATTAAAAATTGATAATGGAACGGAACCCTTCGCGCGCGAGTCCGACTCGCACTTGGCCGGTTTTTTATTTTGTGTCATTGCATGTTTGAGAAAAATACCATACATTCCTACTTCTTCGGGAAATGGGGTTGCCCGCTTCAGACCTTATCCAGCCTCGATTCGCTCGGGCATCTATAATTATCTTCGGCCGGCAACCCCTTTCGTCCTGGCCTCTGTAGTAACGTTCTAATAATAAAATAATATTTTTTTTTTTTCCCCTCACTAGCTCGTAAAGAGGTCGTTCATCCTTTAATATTTACGAGCGGGTAAAAACACATTCTAATCACTGGTGAGTATTGTACATTGTGCATCTTGGGAGGTAAGTACGGTATTACTAACGAGAGTGTTAGAAGAACTTTTAATGACTCAAGTTAGTATTCCGCTTACCGACCGTGATGCATACAATGTTTTTCATCACACTTGCCAACCAAAAAATAAGTTTTATGACATAAAATTATTTTCATCACACTTGCTGTCTTAGCGCGCCATTGCTTACGTGCGTAGCGGGAGTAATAGAAAAGTGAAATTCCCTAGGGAGTAATAGAAATGTCAGTACGTCATTTAATAATGTTATGTCTAAATAGTACATTGTGCATCAAGGGAAGTAAGTACGGAATTAGCAACGAGAGTGTTAGAAGCCCGACGCCGTTAGGCGGAGGGCTTTTATGACTCGAGTTAGTATTCCGCTTACCGACCGTGATGCATACAATGTTTTTCATCACACTTGCCAACAAAAAAAATAAGTTTTAAGACATAATATTATTAAATGACGTACTGACATTTCTATTACTCCCTAGGGAATTTCACTTTTCTATTACTCCCGCTGCGCGCGCAAGCAATGGCGCGCTTAGACAGCAAGTGTGATGAAAAACTTATTTTTTTGTCGGCAAGTGTGATGAAAAACTTTGTATGCATCACGGTCGGTAAGCGGAATACTAACTCGAGGCATAAAAGCCCTCCGCCTCACGGCGTCGGGCTTCTAACACTCTCGTTAGTAACTCCGTACTTACCTCCCTTGATGCACAATGTACTATAAATGACGTACTGACATTTCCATTACTCCCTAGGGAATTTCACTTTTCTATTACTCCCGCTACGCGCGCAAGCAATGGCGCGCTTAGACAGCAAGTGTGATGAAAATTAAATGACGTACCTACCAACATTTCTGTTACTCCCTAGGGAATTTCACTTTTCTGTTACTCCCGCTATTCATGCAAGCAATGGCGAGCTTAGACAGTAAGTGTGATGAAAAGGTAATGACCTTGGAGCGTAGTATTCAATTTACAGGTAACGAAACGTAAAATGCTCATGAATGAATCGTTCCAGATTAAAAATACTGGCAAGAAACTCAGGGGTACTTATTTTTTCAAATATCTAAATAATACATCTTACAGCTGACAATGCTGACATGCATTAAAAAAAACTGAACATAATATCTATAGACAAATCGACTGTAGGTATAGTCAAGTGCAAAAATATGTGTTGAAAGAATCCTTTTATCAATATTTTACGACGACGTTCTTATTACAGAAAATTAAAAGGTCATCATCATCATCATCATCAGCCTATGTTAGTCCACTGCTGGACGTAGGCCTCTCCTATTAACTATGCGTATAGACGCATACGCATATGCTATACGCATAGTTTAATAGGAGAGGCCTTCGTCCAGCAGTGGACTATCATAGGCTGATGATGATGATGATAATAGACGCATTAGGATGTAAATGCCCATAATCCCTACGCTGGGCAAGCGGATTGCGATCGCAGTAATTTGTGTCCACTATGATGACGATGCTGCCCATCATCAATCTTGTAAAATGGTCAGTGACACTTCAATCCTTTAGTCGACTCTTACGACACCCGCAGGAGGAGTTGGGGTGGTGACAAATGTGTTCTTACTGCCGTCACCACACGGTACATAAAAAGGTAAATTAAAAGGTACTGGGCATGGATTTAGAATATGGATATGGATTTGACAACGTAATAATAATAGCAAGAACGAAAGGGATGGTCTTATGAAACTTTTTACTAGTGGAAGTGAAAAGGAACGATAATCGTTCGTCCTTATCACTGTGCCACTATTTTTTGTGTGTGTGTGTGTGTTAGATGCTAAGTCTAAGTGCCACACACACAAGTATCTTCTTAAAAAAAGTATGTAGTAAGTGACTATGTCTATCCCTCTTAGTGGCACACTATGTGCGGCCCCTCGGTACTGGGACATATTTTTGAACATTTTTATTTTACCTTTGGCTGTACTAAACTTACAATTATAATCATAAACTTCTAAACACTCCCAAACCCCTACTATAATGAAACTAACAAGCTAAAACTATTAATCCTAGAACAAAGAGTCTAGCTTAAAGCTAAATCTAGATTTTAATTACACCCCAGACTGAAGTTATTTGACTTGATAGCTCCGAAACAGTTACTTGGACCGTTTTTCACGGAGTGGATTTTTAATAGGGCTGTTAGTAGGAATACTGCTTTAAGCGAGATAACGTATGGAGAGATCATTTAAGATTTAAGACAGCTAATGGTATACACCACGAAAAGTCCACCAATGTCCCGTACAAACACGATTTTTCTCAAAATTGTGGCTTTATCGAAATTATGTTTCGTGACCTGGCCTACTACCGCGAAAATCGAAATTCGTAAATTTCGAGGATTTTTTCTCTGTCACTCAAACGAAGGCGTCTTTAGAGTGAGTGAGACAAATCCTCGAAATTTACGAATTTCGTTTTTCGCGGTACGACCGCAGAGCAGTGCAAAATAAGTAGGCATGATGACTGGCAAGAGTGGCAAGTCAAATCAGCATCTTTTTTCGAACTGTCAAAACGATCACCACTATGGAATTTTATATGAAATACTCAAAAGTGACGTGACGTTTATTAAATAGAAGTTCTGTACCAACATTACTGCAATCTACATCTTAGTAATTATTTCTTCATGTATTATGTCGTGCATAATGTTAAATAATTTATTTTTCCTAACTGGTGTGGAAATTAAACTAAGCGCGCTTCGCGTGCGTAAATTTCTCTTTTTAAGGCACTTGTTATGAAAAAACTCATTCGATACACGTGTAAAAACTTCTTTTTAACTCGGGTGATTGTCGCCCTCGTTTCACTCGGGCTCCAACTTTCACCCTCGTCGAAAAAATGTTTTATGCACTTGCATCAAAATGTACTATTAACTACAGTCATCATTCCTATTGTAATGTAAAGGTGGATTTCGACTTTCGACCAAACTTTCGAGTTCGTTCACAGAATGAGCATTCGCTCAGTTGTCAAATGCTGCGAGTTGCCACGATCTGTCAATGACATTGATTTCTATTTTGAAGTGCATTGCTTCCCACATATATAAATATAATTAGGTACTTCTAAAGTTTGAATTTTTGATCGAATTAATCTTACGATTTGGCTAATAGTTTCAAAAAAATCTGCATGATAGTTAGACACTATATTGACAGTCTTTCTTCATACCTCGTCTCTGCTTGTTATGCAAAAGTAACTCAGTGTGAGCAGTGTACTGAGTTTCTATTCAGTAAATAATGGCTTATAAAGGAAACATTTTGCACGGAAATTAAAAATATAACCTTTACCTCGGTTTTACGTTAAAATAGTTCGTAAATCTTTTGATTTTCATCCTGTATTGTCTTATGCTTAGTCCGGTCAAGTGCGAGTCTAGTAAGCTCGCGCGATGAGAGTTCCGTATTAACTTTATAACTATCAAAACTAAACACATCAGCACATACGAAAGAAATGAAGTTAGAAACGAGTGGCGACAAAAAAAAACCACTTAAAATCGACACAAGTTACGAATTTCCTTTTCGCACGTGTTAAGGAGGGAAATTGACACAATGTCAAGGAGGGGGAGTGACATATGAAAACACTATGATATACGTTTACACCATTGTAATTCCCAGTAGGTATCATCTCCTTCTAATCTTCTAATGAACTTGTATACATGTTTTGTACGTGTTTTAAGAGACAATCCTTTATGGTCATGGAGAGGTGTTTAATCTATATGTAATCTCTACTACGTTGTCTACGTGACAAACGTGTAGGATTGTGCTCTCTATCACACTACGACATTTTTCAGGTTTTCAGTTGATATACCAGAGTTTCGATCTGACAAAAAACTGAACCACTTCTCGCTTTAGCGCGTAAAAAAACACCATCTGTACTGAAATTCTTTCAGAGAAATTACTTTTTATCCAAGTTTTTAGAGCTGTCTATACTTTTTTAGAACTTCAAAACTTCCCACTAAGAGATTCTAAGACGCAAGTTTCGCTATGCCGGACTTCAAAAAACAATACTTAAAAAAGCTGCCAAGTCTCACAAACTTTTATTTGCTAGGTTTTTATAAGAACTAAACTCTCCTGGGGTTTATACCCCAAATGTAGATAATATAATTCTAAGTTATAATAAAGTTTTCATACCACCTATTCGAATACGGGTCTTTTCTTCCCTGCTAGTAGGGGTCAAAGTGGCACTTTTCTGTTCAAGGTCTTTCTATTGCCAGCCCAAAAAATTACAATGAAATATGAAAATAAACAGTACGTTCATAATTGATAAAAAATTCTTCAAAATCGATTATTTACATAAATATGAAATATGTGACAGATCTTATATTTTTCTCATAGGTGGTGTGAAAAGCAGTATGTGTCACACGGTATCAAAATTATTTCGTCTTGGGTGTTAACGCTTGAATCCTTCATTACGCTCAGGATTCCACTTTAAAATCCCTCCCTACGGCAACAATTCAACATACGCCCACGCCGGAAATATACCATATTGATCCCTTGTGACACAATCTACTAGTGCTGTGTGGGTACAGGCGTCGATATATAATACTTAATATATAGGATTTTTTCACTTTTAAGGACGTTCAATCTAAAAAGCATAGCATCAAATTAAAAAAAAACTTAATTTCAGTCAGGTTTGTAACGTTAAGCACTAAATTTAAATAATAACTCAGTGTTAGTGTTAATTTTATGAACTGTAAGCCATATTTTAATATAAGAACACTGATCAAGTTTAAATTCCTAAAGATGTCGTACTTAATTGTCGTTACAAACCTGACTGCAATTACGATTTTTTTTTATTTCACGTTGATTGGGTGCCCCTAAAAGTGAATAGTCATCATCAGTCATTTCCTCAATGCTGAGAACGATTTCTTACATTCAACTCTTTGATTACGTACATACATATATGTATACGAGTGATTCATCATATTATCCACCTATATCAGTCCACTGATGGACAAAGACCTCTATTGCCTATGAGTATAGATGCATTAGGAGATAAATGCCCATAATCGCCACGCTGGGCAAGCGGGTTGGCGATCGCAGTAATGTGTCCACTATGATGACGCTGCTGCCCATCATCAATCTTCAGTGACACTTCAATCCCTTTAGTCGTCTCTTACGACACCCGCAAGAAGAGTTGAGGTGGTGACAAATGTATTCTTACTGTCGTCGTCGGTAATGAGGGGTTAATTTTTTTAAAGATATTTGAATGTTAGTACTAAACTGAAAGTTCATCATAATGGTTAGTAGACTCGGTCGATAGCGGGAAGGATCACCGTTCCGTTCCACCCTGTATATAACTAACTTGGTATGTAGGTAGATACACAGAGGTAGCTTGTAGGTAGGTACATGTGCTTAACAATAGTATGCTAAGGTGGTATTTACCTGTTCAGGGTCCGCTGTGTGAGTTAAGACTTGGCTAGGGTTTTCACCATTTCTAGACAACATTTAAAGTTTATCTAGAACGAGGGGCCGCACATAGTGTGCCACTAAGAGGGATAGCCATAGTCACTTACTACTAAGAAGATACTTGTGTGTGTGGCACTTAGACTTAGCATCTAACACACACACACACAAAAAATAGTGGCACAGTGATAAGGACGGACGATTATCGTTCCTTTTCACTTCCACTAGTAAAAAGTTTCATAAGACCATCCCTTTCGTTCTTGCTATTATTATTACGTTGTCAAATCCATATCCATATTCTAAATCCATGATCTAGAATGATTTGCACCACAGATGTCATAATATACCATAGATCAAGCAAACGTATTGCTTAGCGTGTCAAATGAACTCAGTGAAATCCACTGAGTTGTCCGTCTTTAATCGCAGCTTGCAGCTTTCGGGCGTCAAATTTTGTAAGTTGAAGTGAACAAAAACATTAATAATGCCTCCTTAAGTAATATTAATTGCAACAACACAAAAAAATATGAATACTCAAGGGCCTGAGACATATTTAAAATCATAGGCAAGTAACAACTTCAGTACAAAATCTGACACGCTCGGCCGCCATACAAATGAATGAACTTGTTTCTTCTATCCAAATCTAATTCTGTGATTTGCACAATACAGATAGTTATATTACTGCTATATTCTACTTAGTGCCGTAAATATATAAAACTAGCATGCCCGCGATTTCGCATGCTTGCTGTTAGGTGATCTTTGTTATATATTTTTAAATGTACCTATGCAGCAAGTCCGAAATATGGGTTTCTTAGAATTGGTCCTTTGAATTTCGTGATAAGATATCAGATTACCAGCCAAGTCAGACAAACTTATAATTTTATAGTTACGAACTTAGATTTGAGTAATTGAAGGTTTTTCGGAAAGAACATGTCTAATTAATTCAAATTACAGAAGGAATAAAACCACCTTACTTTAAACAGAATATTAAGGTGTGAATTTGCGCTGATTTGATTTGTCGACATTATACAACTCGATACACTGTTAAGGTGGGTTTACACCAAATCTACGAAATTGTTCGTTACACAATAGTAGGTACATCAAGGGAAGTAAGTACGGAATTACTAACGAGAGTGTTAGAAGCCGTAGGCAGAGGGCTTTTAATTACTCTAGTAACTCTAGTTACTATTCCGCTTACCGACCGTGATGTATACAATGTTTTTCATCACACATGCCGACAAAAAATAAGTTTTAAGACTAAATATTAAATTTCACTTTTCTATTACTCCCGCTACGCATGCAAACAATGGCGTGCTTAGACAGCAAGTGTGATGAAAAACTAATTTCGTAGAGTGGGGATAGATTGAGCATTCACTCGTTTGGTGTGAACCCACCTTTAAATACTGAATTTGTCTGTTTTGTTTTGTCATTTTTGTTGATATAATATTATATAAACCCGATACGACCTTCAAACCTTCAAGAAAAGAGCGTACTCCCACCTTAAAGGCCGGCAACGCATTTGCGACGCCTCTGGTGTTGCGGGTGTCCATGGGCGACGTTAATCGCTTTCCATCAGGCGATTCGTCTGTTCGTTTGCCACCTATAGCATAAAAAATATATATATATATATTTGCCACGAATAAATGATTTGTATTTGTAGTGACAACCCTACAGGCTCCGAAACTGCTAGCAGGAATCTTTATAATTCCGCTGCAGTGCGCGAGAATTCCCGAACTTGGCTCGTTTTCTACAAGTAATTAACTAAAATAAATAGAGGTTATAGTTCAGGTGAAGTGGTTGAGGGCTGGCTATTATTTTGCATAGTGTATTTTTTTTTTTGGATTGTAATATTGTGATCGTGAAAATACTTTTCTATCCATTACTTGCTACCTAAATGCACGAGTTACTGTTTTCCTATTTTGCTAGAAACAATTAAAGTCATTGAAAAAAAAGATTTTTATATTGTAGACTATCCGTGCGGTGACGGGGGTAAGAATACAAAAATCACCGCCCTCTCTTCCCGTGGGTGTCGTAGGAGTCGACTAAGGGAAATACTGAGTAGCCAGCTTCTCAGCCGGTGGTAGGGTATTTTTACTAGTACCCGCCTGGTTGGCTACCACCGTACATTCGGTGTAAACGCCCGTGAAATGACTTACCTTCGTGTTTGCCGTGTTTCGGGATCAGCCGGTGTATTTACCAGCATCTAGCGGGCCAGCAAGGCGGTGGCAACTAACAGGTTACTGATTGTCTCCTGTTCGTTGCCGCCGCGATTTGAGCTCTACTTTTCACTTACGATCAGGTGGAGTGGAGCCACTTTGTTGTGCCAACATAAAAAAAAAGACTTTCTTCTACAAATCCCTTATGTCCCAATGTCCCTTATATCACAATGTCCCTTATGTCTCAATGTCCCTTATGTCCCAATGTCCCTTATGTCCCAGTGAATCACCAATATCGCGGCTTTTAAGCCGTACCATGAGTTAGAAAGTAAAGGATACATTAGGTTTTACTCGATACCTAATGCATTCTATCACGCTCGCACTGAATTGGAACGAGCGCGATGACCTGCTTTACGTATCGAGTAAAACCTAACGTTACCGATACTTGCAAAGTCATGGTACGGCTACTCACAGCCACAAACGTAAAATACTGTTCTTTCTCACCTCATAAACGGTAATGAACAATTATCACAAATGTTAGTTTGCTCTGAACTTGCTAAATACTTATCTGGAGCGCTTGGAATTAGAATGGAACTTCCGTTTGTGGATAGATTAACACTTTATCCCTACGAACAAATAAAACATGGAAGCCACACGCCATACTAAATTGCCTTTCAAAAACGGTTCTGAATTTTAGTTGACAAGTGTCACCCCCTCTTCAATGTATCACGGTAATGAATTTTAATGTCAACCTATAAAAACTTAAACCGCCGTTTAAAAATACTTGTGATTGGTCCATTAAAGTTTTGATTGGGTATATTCTATAAACGTTTGTCAAAGATGCTGCGCCGAAATGTGCGCGGTGTTTAGTAAAGTGCTATGTCTTGCCAATCTTGACACAATTGAACAATTGTTTTTGGGGGCATTTTTGAGCTGGCGTTAGACGTCCATATTATATATGGTCGCAGCTTTATCCGGATATATCGGTCAAAATTCTTTTCGTTGTCTTGTTTCATACCACCACCCTGTCACGCTTTAAGTTGCTGTTTCGACTCAGTATATAAAAAAAATTTTAATTTATACATCAGAAATTGAAAACAAAACATCATCTCATACAAAAATCACAACTGGTGTCATTAGGGACACAAAATAAGACAATGAAAAGAATTTTGACACATCTAAGGTTTTAAAAATAAAGTTAGGTGGCGGTTAGAACATTATTGTATACATTTGAAAGCAGTATAAAATTTTAAAAAAATGTATGCATATTAAGAAACTATCAACGATTTTTGGTTTGATTAAATTATCTCTTATAGTTTGTGAGCTAGATTGATTTAACTGCTTTTTTAATGATACATTGATAATGGTACGGAACCCTTAACGCGTGAGTCCGACTGCCACTTTGCCGGTTTTTCTAATATGTGGGTGAAAATATCACACTAATATATAAATTAATGGAACAAGCTTAGGCATTAGCCTCAATGATGGTCATAAACATAGCCTAGTGCAGCTAACTGACCCTACGCCGGCTAAGTCGACAGGCGCCCAATAAATCACCCTGTACCGTCCGCAAAACTAATCATGCTGTACAATTTATATACATAAATTAAATCTAACTAATCTAACAACTGGAACGTCTATTTTCATCATAATATTTCATAAAATTGTCTTTCGTTTTCAAAAATACGGTAAACCCTCGTCAGTGACGACAAAAATGGCGAAAAGTCGTTGTCTGTGGAGCCTAGTTCGGGCCTTGTCACAGACAAGGGTTGCCACCGATTACTAAGAAACTGCACGCACAACGGCTCTTTCGCACAACGGCTGCTCAAGGCCAAGTTTTCTATCTGTCCTATTTCACTAGATATATAGATTCGCGCCGTAGATGCGTCATTACGCCCTAGGGCAATCAAGGATTTTCATACAACATTACATCGCACTAGCGCGGCAAAGGCGCGCGTCGTACCGGATTTCTGTTATAAAAATTATAAATTTAAGTCATCCCTGATTTTGAGAAATGATTTAGACCATTTTAGAGTAGTTTTTTTTGCAAAACAAGGAAAACACAACAATACAATTAAATACAATACTCGAAAACTGTTACGTTTGATGGCGATGATTTCTTTTCTGAAAATGTATCGTTTTGTTTACTTTTTTTGCCTCGCAGGTGTGATGAAAAACATTGTGTGTGTCACGGGCGATACAAGAATTATGTCAACTTCTTATTTACCGCCTTCAATACATAGTGTACTATTACAAAAAAAAATCAAAATACTTTATTCCGTTAACAGGTGGTACAAGAAATTACAAGTATTGGTATCTCCCTTTAAGTTATTTGCAAAATAACCTGTGCCGGGAGGCACCGCTCTTCCACATTATAAATACCTATTAAAACTTTGATTACACGGGTTTTGTACTTGTACAATTTTCGTGACGCAATGCATGAACATTGCTTGCTGACGGTACTAAAACTATGCCACTATGCATTCTGGTACCTTTACAACATAATCCTTTAATACACATTGTTACCCTGAGGACTCTATTAAACAATTATAATGTGAAGTTTAGAATTTCAAACAACATTTCTCATTAAAGAGCAAACTAGTAATGAAGTCATTTCATTTCATTTATTTATTTGCAATCATGATTACACATTTATACAAGTAGGTACAATAGCATAATACATGAACTCGGAAGGGTGTGGCAAAGAATTACTTACATTAACATTTAAAAACAATTTCAACAAATACAACCAGATTAAAAAGTCACAGTATTATCAAGTAGCAAGCACAAATTCATTAAAAATTACAATACAAATACCAGAAAAATGTCAGACTAATACTATAAATCAACAATCAACATGTCATCAATATTACTATCAGTCTACGAACAAATAAAATATGGAAGCCGCACGCCATAGTAAATTGCCTTTCAAAAACGGTCCTGAATTTGAGTTGACAAATGTCACCCCTTCTTTAATGCATCATGGCAATGAATTTCAATGTCAACCTTTAAAAACTTAAACCGCCATTTAAAAATGGTGATTTTCAAAAAGTTGTGATTGGTCCATCAAACTTTTGATTGGCTATATTCTATAACCATTTGTCAAAGATGTTGCGCCGAAATATGCGCGGTGTTAAGAAAAGCGCTATGTCCTGCCCATCTTGGCACAATTGAACAATTGATTTTGGGGGCATTTTTGAGCTGGCGTTAGACGGCCATGTTATAATATGGTCGCAGCTATCAGTATGTCTATCAACATTAATTAACATTATAATAAAGTAACGCAAGATACGTTAAAGATGCCTCTTTTCTTCATTCTATTGCTGTTTTTGTCTAAGGAACTACTTAACAATAGAAGAGGGCTTTCTATATTTTTTCGACCACCAGGTGGCGCCACGTAGGCGTGAGGTCCAAACATCTGTCAGATTCATAGATACTGAACATCAAATACCATATTGTTTTTTTTTATATTATTTGATTGAATAACTTTGAAATAGAAGAGGTATAATTTTTTTTACAACAGGTACCAAATAGTACAAATTCAGTACTAAATAATGCAATACGAATCCATCGAATTCAGAATCTGGTCCCGCCATTATAACGGTTACGATGAATGATGAGGATGATGATGAAACAAAAAAATATATAGAAAATTAAATTTGCGTATTTTTTTTGACAGTTTTTGGACCTTGCGCCACAGTGCTCTCACCGACCCATAGTGGTGGAAAAAGTAATAAAAAACCCTTTTCCTTTTCTTGATGATTTCAAATTAGTACATTACGACACAAGTGCGAAAAACATGACAACCACAATGAAATTCGAAACGAGTGGCGATGTTTTAAAACACGACCGATAGGGAGTGTTTTAAATCGACACGAGTTACGAGTTTCGTTTTTGCACGTGTCTCGTACGACGTTTTTTAGTACAAATGGCCCTCCGAAGTTTTGGACCTGACGTAAAATGACCCACTTCTCGCACTAGAGCCTAAAAAAGGCACCATGTGTACTAAAAATGATGTTTTCATTGATTTCACTCAAATCTACTGGATAATTTTACAGGATGGACTAGTTCCAAGTAGTTAAGTAACATTTATAGACTGCAAAGTTGTGGCAAACTAAAACTATCAAGTCAACGTTTCAACTAAATTCGAGGGTCAAACTCAAACCTAAGGGTAAAAACAGGTCGGACGATTAAACATCATAAGGGGCCAATTTAGTTAGTTTAGGGGTAAAGGGTAATATTTGATGAATGAGTGATTTTTAATACAATTTGTTAATCTCCGTAGCCTAGTTGGTAACTTGGTAGTAGCAATGTACCGAAGAGAAGTTTCATATGTTGCGAAACTTCTACAGAGAATGTTATCGGCAATTTGAATTTTACAAACAATTTAATCATGCCAAAACCGTTGTATATACATGCCTTTCAAGGTATATTTTACGCCTTGTTAACTCAATTGTGAAATACAATATTCGTCATAACACTTTTTTATAAGTTCTCATGGAAACATTCTCAATAAATAAATGTTTTTGGACATTTTTACACAAATCGACCTCATTAAGGCTTGTGATGTGGGTACCAGGCGACGATACATATAATACATAGATACCTATAAGGTCATGCGGGCAAATACAACTATGAGGTAATTTCAACTAATGGACTTTGAATCTGTTTTTAAGAACTTTTGGAAGATACCTAGAACATTCTTTGATTTATTTCAAAAGCAACACAATACAATAGTAGGTAAGTATGATCTTTTTACAAATTAAGAGTAGGTAATTTCAATTAGTCGAATTTACCTCATAGTTGCAATTGCCCGGCATGACCTTAGATACTTAAATACATAGACAGTCGTGACCAAGGAACAAATATTTGTGATAAATAAATGTCCTCGCCGGGATTCGAACCCGGAACTCCAGCTTCGTAGACAGGGTCACTACCAACTAGGCTACGGAGGCTGACAAAATATTATGCCCATAATTATAGTTCGGGAAATATAATTTGACCGACTCTTATCTTACTTACGACCTTTTGTTTCGCATCATTAACAATAGAAATGTGCTAGACTGCTGTGCTGATTGTCTAGTAAGTGTTAACGCAAAACAAAAGGTCGTAAGTAAGATAACAGTCGGTCAAATAATATTTCCCGAACTATACAATGCTGACAAGCGGATTCGCGATCGCAGTTGTGCATCAATTTTTAATAAATGAATGGTCAGTGAGACTTCAATCCCTTAGTCGACTCTTACGACACCCGCGGGAAGAGTTAGGGCGGTGACAAAATGTATCCTTACTGCCGTCACCACACAGCCACCGTCGAGTATCATAAAAAAATAGTAGGCAATTGAATCCTTTTTTAGGGTTCCGTAGCCAAAATGGCAAAAACAGAACACTCATAGTTTCGCCATGTCCGTCTGTCCGTCTGTCCGCAGCATAGCTCAGTGGCCGTTAATACTAGAAATCTGCAATTTGGTACAGGTGTAAATATTAATCATGCCAACAAAGTGGTACAATAAAAACTAGAAAAACATTTTTTTTTGGTTACGTCCCCAAGTGAAGTGGGGATGATTTTTTTTATGTGATGTAATCCTATAGTGTGTAGTATCGTTGAATTAGGTATCTTAAAAATAAGGGCATTAAAAGAAAGTTTTTTTTTCTGAAGTCAATATTTTCGCAGATAATCACTCCAGAAGAAAAAAAAATTGTGTCCCTCCCCCCTCTAACTTTTGATCCGTTAGTCCAAAAAATATGAAAAAAATCATGAATAATGGGCCTTGTAGAGTACTTTAAAATAAAACTATTTCGAACGTAATCGGCCCAGCCGTTTTTGAATAGGTACCATGGAACCCTACACTGAGCATGGCCTGACACGCTCTTGGCCGGTTTTTTTTAAGGAAAATCTAGGTAGTTGGTATTTCAATCTAAATTATTTAGTATTCTGAACAATACTAAATAATTTTCCAGCCTCTACTTACTGTTGAGAGCACATGATAATCTTCGTTGAATTAGAAAATTATCATAAAACCCATACTTGGTAACAGTAAAGTCTCTGTATATTACATGCTCTTACAATGTGAAGGCAGTGAAGGTTATCTACTTGATACAGTGAAACCTCGATAACTGGAACGTTAAATAAAATGCATAAAAAAATCTACCCTTATTTTTGAGATCCTTGTAAAGTTTTGAGATCATTGTCCTATAGGTAAAAACTTATGTATTCCACCTGTCGTATGTTGTAGTGCCCGAAAATACACAAAACAAATGCCTATACGAATAAATGACAACTATATAAAACAGGATTCTCTTGATTTTTTTCACCTATACCTAAAGCTTGCCTGTGTATTTCGATGTAAATTCAATATTCTACAATACTGTAAGTATAAATATATGTCATGTGAATATGATAACGTAAGGGGTTACCGGCCGAGTGGGTAGTTATAAAAAAAATATTAATACCAAGACAGCAAGCCCTTTGTAACATATGCAGTGAATTTCAAAAAATCAGACAACTAAAAGAAACTAATGTAATATCTCCTTGTCCAAAGATCGATAAAAACATAGTTACCAAATAAATATTGCATGTTGAAAATATAAAACACAGTTACTTCCCGTCCTAGGCCATTAATATTGTATGTAACAGTTCTCTGGAGTTATAATTATTAGTGATCGTTATCAACGTGTACTTTCCGTGGCAATGGCTATGGTTGACAGAAAAAGTAACAAATGTGAAAATGCGATTTTGTTGTATTACTCGTACTCTCAGTAAAAATAGTACTCTCCTTAGGATACATACAAACTTTATCCTACTTTAATAAAAAAAAAATCTATTGTCATTAATTTATGACACAAAATAGTGCCTTAAATTACATTTTGCGAAGTATTTATTTTAAGTAAAATGAGTATTGAAGTGGATAAAGATCAGTGTTATATAATGGATTTTTAAATTTGACGTGACGAACGTTTGACAGCTGAATCTTTTTAATATATTTTAGTCGTTTATTCGTTTGATCAGTGAGATTTGAATAAGTTATTAAAATATGTACAGGTAATTCTTTATTATAATTAAAATTACTATATTTTAATAATTGATAATATCTGTGTATTTGATTTTTCTGTCAACCATGCTTTGCCACCAAAACCGCACGTTGATAACGATGACTAATAATTATCATCCTACCCGAAACGTGAAACAACGAAGTATTTTTTTAAAACACACTACATTTAATTGGTTGCTGCGACAATTAGCTAACTGCGTAATCAACCATACATCTACCAGGTTGCAGGGACCTGGCCTACCATAGCGAAAATCGAAAGGATTTTTCTCTGTCACTCAAACGAAGGCGTCATTAGAGTGAGAGAGATAAATCCTCGAAATTTACGAATTTCGTTTTTCGCGGTAGAGCCGCTGGTACCGCAGCAAGCGTGTTAAATAGCACATAACGTATTAAGAGCGAAAAATAAAAAGTTCGAAATGAGTGGCAATAAATTAAAACACGACCCGGAGTGTTTTAAATTGACACGATAGTCACGAATTTCTTTTTTGCACATGTATCGTGTGACGTTTTCTGTACACATGGCCCTCCGAAGATTTCAACCTGACGTTGTTCACCACATCTCGCACTAGCGCGTAAAGAAAGCGACACCTGTACTGAAATAGTATATTACGATACAAGTGCGAAAAAATGAAGTTCGAAGAAAGCGGAGATAAATTAAAACACGACCGTAGGGAGTGCTTTAAATCGACACGAGATACGAATTCCGTTTTTGCACGTGTATCGTATGATGTTTTTCAGTACAGGTGGCCCTCCGAAGATTTCGACCTGACGTAAAATTAACCACTTATCGCTAAAATATTGGTAAAAAAATTGTCCATTAGGTTTTCTTTTGATTCGTGTTACCAAGGTCCGAAAATATTGGTAAAAAAATTGTCAAATAAGTTTTTTTTTTATCCGTATTACCGAGGTCCGAAAATATTGGTAAGAAATTGTCAATTAGGTTTTCTTTTGATCCGTGTTACCGAGGTCCGAAAATATTGATAAAAAATTGTCAATTAGGGTTTCTTTTGATCCGTATTACCGAGGTCTGACTGTTAACCCACTCGACAGTAAATAGTACTTATATTGTAAAGTCCTTTGAGAATAACGACTCCTAGAACGGGTTAACTCGTGTGTTAACCGCCACGCGTCAGTTTTCGCTTATTAATTCGCAACTAGATACTTTTGTCTGAGGAGTTACGAAACTTAGATAATACAAATTTTTATAATATATTTTCATTACATAGTATGAAATAAAGTAACTTTTTCTGTTCCTATGTCCCTTTGTACGCTTAAATCTTTAAAACTACGCAACGGATTTTGATGAGATTTTTTTTAATTGGTAGAGTAATTCAAGAGGAAGGTTGTTATGTAGGGTAGGTATAGTACCCGTGCGAAGCCGGGGCGGGTCGCTAGTATATATTATGATAAAGGTGAACCTGTTTTGTACTACGACGTTCCATAAGTCGACTATTAATGTTTTTTTCATATTTTTGGACCCACGGATCGAAAAATAAGGGTGGTAATTTTTTTCCTGGGGCTGGTATTTCCAAAAATATTGACTTTAGAAAAAAACTACATATTAGCCATATTAGGTCATTCATTACCTATGAAATCGGTGTTTTGTTTGGAGAATTTTGTCTATTTTCTATACCCCCTCGTCAATGACGACAAAAATGGCGAAAATTAGTTGACTGTGGAGCCCAGTTCGGGCCTTGCACAGACAAGGGCCAGGCCACCGATTGATAAAAAACTGCACGCTCAACGGCTCTTTCGCACAACGGCTTATCTTATCTTATCTTATTTGCGGGGCCCTTACGGATACACTTCGACCCATTGGGATCTTTTGTGTAATTGCCCCCGTTTCGCCTAACCCAGGGATTGTTCTATCAACTCAATATGTTTGAGGATGGACCCTAGCGGTAACGTTTTGACCTCCTTCGGTTCTAGATAACTAGTTCCGAAGTCTTTCATCCTTTGTCTGGCGAGGGCATGACATTCGCACATCAAGTGTTTCATTGTCTCTTCTTCTTCGCCACACATTCTACAGTCTATGCTATCAGAAAGACCCATTTTGGCCAAGAGAGTTTTGACCCCAAAGTGTCCCGTAAACACCCCCGTTATGAGTTCGAGTTGTCTTTTGCTACATTTCCAAAGCTTTTTGCTCCAGCCCGAGTCTACTTCGTGCATAAAGAGCTTTGAATGCCTGAGCCCCGTTAGATTGTTCCAATCTTCCTGGTGCTTCCATCTAACTCGCTCTTTCATGGCTGTTTTAATAGTTCCTTGTGAGAGTCCTACAAATGGTTCTGGTCCTACAAAGTTGTTTGTAGAACCCCCTCTTGCAAGCTCATCTGCATTTTCATTGCCAAGGAAGCCCTCGTGCCCTGGGATCCATACCAGTTGCACTTTGTTTCGCCTTCCAAGTTTGTTCAGAGCTTGGATGCCGTTGAATACTACAACGGCTGCTCAAGGACAAGTTTTCTATCTGTCCTATTTCACTACACACCTCAATGAGTATGCAAGAGACAGGTATACGTAGTCAGCTTTATTACTCAAACCACATGTGACCAGCGATGTCCAAATCGGGCTTCGCCACAGATACGGGCGGTTGATAAAATGTTAAAATCGGGCCTGGCCACTGACGAGGGGATACAATGAATTTTTTGTTTATTTTTTTGATGTCAAAATCAAAATAAACCAAATTTAGCCAGTAATATTTAGACACTTCTAATGCATGTTTTGCATACAATGAATTTTGTGTTTATCTTTTTGATGTCAAAATCAAAATAAACCAAATTTAGCCAGTAATATTTCAGACACTTTTAATGCAAGTTTTGTATATCTTTATTTCATATCATAAAACAAGGTATTATCATACATTTATACTTATTCCAAACATATGAAAAATCAAATTATCGCAAAAAAAAAAGCACTTTCATGGTTTTTTTTTTACATTTGCTAGGTAATTAAAAATATTTTTGTTCATTTGATGTCTGTCAATTAAGTGTGACAAGACTAAGACAACATGGTGACAAAATCGTTTCCTAAAATGCTTTTATTTTAGCGTAACGGACTAAAACGGTTTTAAGAAAAAAATCAAATTTTCTCTTAAAATAGACTGAATCCAGAATGACATTTTTAACTTCAAATTTGGTCAGAAATCCGCTATTGAATTTTTTCTCTTTCCTCATCGGCACCTTGTAGTTGAGAACCTCCTTTTTTGAAGTCCGTTCAAAACGACACTAGTAACACCAAGTATTTATATTTAGATCTTTTCTTCGATCACGCTACATGGGTGGCCATAATATGCATGTTTAACGACATTTAGATACAATTTGTATTCATTTGCGATACGCTAGGGATGTCCCATTTTGAGGTACTTTAAATTAGGTCAATGCGTTGAGGTGCCTACCTCATTTTGGGGGTAATGAGTAAACCGCAGCTAATTTGCAATTTAGTCACGAATTAATAGGGTAAAGGGAATTTATGTTTGGTAGTTTGAATGGATAGTGTTATTGTTTACTTGACGTCGGTATGTACACATGTCATCATCATCATCAGCCTATGATAGTCCACTGCTGGACGTAGGCCTGTCCTATTAACTATGCGTATAGACGCATTAGGAGCCAAATGCCCATAATTGCCACGCTGGGCAAGCGGATTGGCGATCGCAGTAATGTGTCCCCTATGATGACGCGGCTGCCCATCATCAATCTTTTATCAAATAATGGTCAGTGATACTTCAATCCTTTAGTCGACTCTTACGACACCCGCAGGAGGAGTTGGGGTGGTGACAAATGTATTCTTACTGCCACACGGTCAGATGTAAAAGATAAGATAAAGATTGTACACATGTAAAAGTTATATATTTCTTAAGCTATTTGAAGGATTAATTGGTCAACAGAGTTAGACATCTTAATAGGAAAATTTTGTGGGACCAATATTTATAAACTGTTTGCATCAATTTGATACTTGTATAATATTTCAGCTTCCTTAAGAGGAAATGTGAATTGACTTTTTCCATAGAAACTGTTTCCTCCCTGGATATTGAGATTAAGCTACAGTTTTTTTTATTATATTACTGATAATTCCTAGTTTTTCTATACACCGAGTATAATAATCAATGTCTCTGAAGGTAATGAGATTTTTTTTGAATTGTGACGATTATGCATCAGCATGGCGATTATGGGCATTTACCTCCATGGCTCTAGTGGCGATCGCAGTTGAGTGTCACTATGATAATACTATACGCATATGTCATAGGAGTGGCCTACGTCCAGCAGTGGAATGAAACAGGCTGATGATGATGTTGTTGTTGTAATTCCTAGGGCACCCCGGAGGTGCATAGGGTCCACAAGTTCCTTCCACGCTTTCCTGTCTTGAGCTACCTTCTTGGCTTCGCTCCAGGTCAGACCTACGTCTCCGCATCACGCGGACCTACAATCCGCATTGTAAAAAAGTAACACCAACATCAATTTGTTTAGTTATAATATAAAACACATTGATGTTTCCTAATCATGAATTGATTATAGCGCCCTCTAAGCAAATTCAACGCAACGGAGAGTTGTCGAGTTTGCGGACGATTGTGGTAGACACACGTCTTTGAGTGGCTTAAGATTGTAGTACCTTCGAAACACTACGTACAGATGTCGCTAGTGATTAGCTTCACAATACCATTGACTAAATTCGCTGTGATAGACGGAAGGTAGTCTGGTGTAATTGGAAGCACGTTGGACCGGCAATCTAGAGGAAGCGGGTTCGAATCTCGTGACAACCAGAGTCTTTCGCAGTTGATTTTTTCTATGTTAAGCACATCTGTTACGATATTGTGGGATTATGGCGACGATTCGTTTAAGCGTCAGATCAGTATCGTATTCTGATAAGGAAAATTAGGAAAATTCATTTTTTACGAGAAATTATTATTCTGACAAGGAAACGAGTATTCTGATAAGGAAAATTAGGAAAATTCATTTTTTTGCTTATTTGGGCGAAAAGCCTCGTACACAATTTTTTTTTCGTATTTAGGGTTAGGGTAAACAAAACGCCCTTATAGTTTCACCAATTTCACCATGTCCGTCTGTCCGTCTGTCTGATAATTGAGAAGCCTAGTACTGCATTTTGGTACAGGAATATTATAGTACATTACGACTCAAGTGCGAAAAACAGGAAATCCGAAACGAGTTGCGATGTTTTAAAACATGACCGAAGGAAGTGTTTTAAATATACACGAATTACGAATTAAATTTTTGCACGTGTCTCGTACAACGTTTTTTATTACAGATGGCCCTCCGAAGTTTTGGACCTGACGTAAAATGAGCCACTTCTCTCACTAGAGCCTAAAAAGCACCTACTAAACAAAAACCTTTTTCCCTTTGCTCGTGTTTTGAAACATCGCCCCTCGTTTCGAATTTCATGTTTTTCGCACTTGTGTCGTAATGTACTATTTTTACGAATCGTATGTCGGTCCCATAGTAAAAGATAATCAATATATTATGACCTCAGATTGAATCCCCTAAAATTTAAATGGTGAATAAAAATATCCTACATATTTATCGCCAGAAACACTAAGATTGATAATCAAGAAACAAATCAAACCATGATTTGAAAGTGAATCGATTAGATGAAGTTTTATTCAAGTTCACTTTCGACACATAGTGGGCGAATTGTCAATATCATTGCCATACTCAAACTCGGTTCTTCAGCAATCAATTCACGCAAATATCGCCTTTCTTTACTCTGAATACGGGTCGTTCTTCCATCAAGGAATTGGTCAGATACGAGGTTGTGTAAAGTATATTTATAGGCGATATGTCGTTGCACCTACGTAACGTAGTTGCAACATAAACCGTTGGCCTCCGTAGCCTAGTTGGTAGTGACCCTGCCTACGAAGCTGGAGGTTTCTGGTTCAAATCCCGGCGAGGTTGTTGTGTTTATTTATCAAAAATATTTTGTTTCTTAGTCGTAGCTGTCTAATCTGTCTATGTATTTAAGTATCCATATGTATATGTTTGTAATATATGTATGTATCAATGTAACTAAAGACCGAAGAACTGGCGACTTCCTCGCACAACGCATCAGTATTGCGATACAGCGAGGAAATGCCGCCAGCATCCTCGGTACAATGCCATAAGGGCCAATCTTACATATAGGTTAGGTTAAGTAGATTAGTTAGATTTAATCTATGTACATAAATTGTAGTTTTGAGAATAAATATAATAAAAAAATCTATCTATTATATATATCGCCGCTTGGTACCCACATAGCAAGCCTTAATTGAGCTTACCGTGGGACTAGGTCGATTTGTCTAAGATGTCCCAAGATATTTATTTGGCTGTGTGGTGACTGCAGTAAGAATACATTTGTCACCACCCCAACTCCTGCGCTGCGGGTGTCGTAAGAGTCGACTCTAAGGGATTGAAGTGTCACTAACCATTATTTGATAAAAGATTGATGATGAGCAGCAGCGTCATCATAGTGGACACATTACTGCGATCGCCAATCCGCTTGCCCAGCGTGGCGATTATGGGCATTTACCTCCTAATGCGTCTATACGCATAGTTAATAGGAGAGGCCTACGTCCAGCAGTGAACTATAATAGGCTGATGATGTCCCAAGATATTTATTTACAAACAGACGTGCTATCCCGAACACCGAAGTTCACAAATTTGAGGAGTTGTCTCTCTCACTCTAATGACGCTTTCGTTGGAATAACAGAGACAGATCCCCAAAATTTACGAACTTTGGTATTCGTGGTAGCAGCCAGTAAAGTACACCATAAGGACTTGTCAGCCTCCGTAGCCTAGTTGGTAGTGACCCTGCTTAGGAAGCTAGAGGTTCCGGGTTCGAATCCCGGCGAAGACAGTGATTTGTTTGTTTAGGACGAATAATTTGTTTCTTGGTGATGGTCGTTTTCTGTTTAGTCAACTCTAACGACACACACAGGAAGAGTTGGGGTGGTGACAAATGTATTCTTACTGACGTCACCACGTGGAATACCTCCTCAATAAAATAAAAATAAGTTACCCAAGAGCTTGACTAACCAGTTAAGTAATTCATAATAATTTTGCGAAAGTATTTCCAAACCTTTGGCAGACTACTTTTTTCTTGAATTCCTTAACACCTCACGTTTTAAAAACAAAACAAAAATACACTTTGAAAACAGAAGCTAAACGGTGCAATTTGAATCACGAACATTCTCGTAGGTCAAGGACCATCCTTATATTTAAAACACAACGTCACAATCACAACAACCCATTGTCCAATATAATTGGACCCCTCTTTCCAACAATTATGTATCTTAAGTCTTACTCCTTACGTTGGTTTTTGTAGGTAAGCCCTTCTTGAAAAATGACAATAACATTGAAAAACAGCAGAGCTACTGCGTTGCCTCTCTATCGCACTCGTGAATTCGTATATAAGTGTAACAAGAAAGCAAGACTTCGTCGGTAGGGCGTCATGTTACACCGACCAATCCCGATCACCCCCGAAGATTTCCGAAGCGTCGCGTGCCACCGAAGACTTACGAAGAATCCCGAAGAGGCGCGACAAAGTTACTAGAGTCGATAGTGAAACGACGTAACTAAAATTATCGTATATTAAACAAGAGCTTTGGTTCCGTAGCGACAATATAAGCTGCAAATCGTAAGTTTGTAAGTCGTGTGCGCGCCACGGGTACATAACAAAGTTATCGATGCTGTTATTAAAGTGCTACTGGTTTTAGTTGGGAAGGAATTTTGTTTGTTTTCGGTTTTAGGGACGGTAAATTTAAGTTTGTTTTATTTGTATGTTTGTTTAGATGTTTAGCGTTGATTAACGGACTATTCGGAGTTTGAACTAGAGTATTATTCTAACCGTTTAGTTCTTTTTATCCATAGATTTATACCCTCTAGATTCGTAGTAGGCGATCGTTCGCGAATAACTTCACTGTTGCCCACAGGCAACAGTCAGGCTTATGTCAAGTTAGTAACAGTTCGACCAAAGTCAAGTAAGCAGCTCCGCCAAAATGACGAAATGCGCAGTAAAAAAATGCAGTTCGAACTCCAAAACCACAAATAAAAGCTACGGTGTGACTTTTCACAGGTAACTTTACCATTTTTGAATTCAAAATCATGTAAATAATATTAAAATTTTGCTAAAATAGGTTTCAATATGAACGTTAGGATCAGAGTTGCCAGTTAATTCACATTTGATTCCCCACATTTTGTGGGGATTTCGGCATATCGGCATTCGGTAGGTACAAGGTAGTAAGGTATACTTTTACTTATTATCGCAGAGTAAGATGGTGAAGCGAGAAGGTGAGAATGTCAAACTTTTCGAGTTTGAGTGATACTATTCCATTTTCCTACTTTATTTTTAACGTGACAGTTATTTGTTCGTAATTAAGTAAATTAACAATAGTTACTCGTAGAAATGTTAATATTTGTTTGGCTAACTTAAAAAAAAATTGCAATCCACCCATGTCCCATGTGTTGCACAAAGGAGTACGCCCGCTATAACAACATATGTTACGAGTATTATAATAATTTTGTAGAGTGCCAAAAGACCCATTTCGCCGTAAGAAGTGGACACATGCCATTCGATTACTAAGAAGAGAAACCGATTGGAACCCTTCACACAGCACAATGATTTGCTCAAAACACTTCCGCTTAGAAGATAAAATTGGCCCTAAACGTGAAGGCGGCAGAGTTAATTTATCTAAAGAAGCTATTCCAATGTTTGTTGTAAGTTTGATTATAGTATATATTTAGGTCGGGATTACATCTGTAGACGGATTACAATGTCGCAGGGACGGAGCTATAGTAAGGAATGAGAAGTGAATACCATTACCTATCTCATTCCTTAATATAGCTCCTTCCTTACAACTTGTGTAAGAACTCACACGTATAATCCCGGTGTTATGTGAAATTAGTCAACAAAGACGTATTTACGTCGAGTAGGTACTTAACTATCTATTTTAAATTCCGTTACAGTAAAGTATTTTGTTATATAACGTACTCATACTAAAAATGTACTAATTTGAAGTGTTCACAAATAGATACGCTTTTAATATCTCGTTGCTTAAAGAAAATCGTACATTTAACAGCTAGGCCACCCTAGCTGAAAGAAAGGCGGAGATTACAGAATTTTACGGCTCCAGCTGCAGACGAGGGATGTTAGTATGTGATCAGCGGCTTTCTTTAGTTCCTCACTCTGCCAGAATACTACTTTTCCGCACGTACAGCGTGCGGAAAAAGGCATTTTTTTGGCCAAGTGTGGGATAAACAAAGTGATTGGCAAGTGAGCTATCGGTGGATGTAATTATGATTGTTAAAAGATATTATTAAAAGTATCTCTATTGGATAGAAAATGGACATTTAACCCCTGGAGTGCCTAGTGACAGATCTGTCACAAGCCAATTGGACTATAATATAAAATGATTAAAGTAATTAATCAAAAATCTAATTTATGACAGCGGCGTTCCAGGGGTAAAAGTTAGTACAGCATGGTATTCGGTACGTTATGGTTAAATTAAATCGTATATAACGTGTTCATGTTCAATTGCTTTAACTAAATTGTTTTGGTCTGAGTCAATTTCTCAAATAAAATTAAACAAACCCACTTCTTTTTTTTTTTAAATAATTTAATTTATTTTCTCTAATTTAAGTTAAACGTTCAAAACCAATGTGAAATCTTCATTCTGTCATGACGAAGTTTTATCAGTGACGTTAAAATCACAACAAGTTGACTCTAATAGCTAATCTAATAATTCAAAATGACCTACAATAGCCACTAAGTAATTTGTAATTATTTTGTATGGGTTGCCGAAAAAAACTTGTTTTTTTTTCGAATATGGTTAAATGGTTTAAGAGACGAGTTTATTTTATTATTCCAAATACTATGTTCAAGTTGAAGCAAATGAACAAAATATGATGTAGACACCCATCGCTTTTTATTGTGTTACGATCAAACATTTGATATATTTCAGGACGAAAGTAATTCAATTCAAGAAATGCTCAGTCCCACTCAAGTAGAACGTATGGATATCGATTGGGTAGACGATGTTGAAACTGATGAAGAGATAGCAGAATTAACTGAATCACCACGAAAGCATAAAATGAGACAAACTATTAAGCGCTTAAAAAAGGTATCGCAGGACCGTTTAAAAAAAATAAGAAAGGAGTACAGCAAAAATAAACGACTCGAAAAAAAGAATATAAAACTACACGATGTTATTGCCAACCTAAAAAAAAAACGTATGTTAAGCGAAGAAGATGAAATGCGGCTGAATATAAATGATGATACTGTGCGATTAATGGAAGAATTTACAAAGAAGTTTCAAAAAAAACGACCATTCAAAAGCTTTCCAACAACATTGAAAAAATTCGCATTAACTCTGAACTTTTATTCCCCTGCTGCCTATAGATATGTTCGATCTGCGTTTAACAATGCTTTGCCACATCCGAGAACACTGTGTAATTGGTATAGCAAACTAAATGGGCACCCTGGCTTCACGTCAGATGCGTTTAATGTCCTCAAGGTCAAGAGTGCTAATTCTAATTGTAAGATTCTGTGCAATTTAGTAATTGATGAAATGGCTATTCGTCAACAAAAAGGGTTCGATGGCAAAAAACATCACGGTTACGTTGATTATGGTCTTAACGATACGAATGAAACTGAAAATTTAGCATCGTCTGCATTAGTGCTACTTTTAGTGTGTTTAAATCAAACATGGAAAATACCTATAGGTTATTTCTATACGCATGGATTGACTTCGGTTAAACTGGCCAACATAATTAAGTTAGCATTGACGAAATGTACAGAAGTAAATGTAGAAGTAACGTCTGTAACATGTGACGGCAGTCAGACAAATATTGCTGCAATGCGAGTTTTGGGTTGCGAACTGACTAACCCAAATAAGTTAAAAACTACTTTTCAGCATCCAACTACAGGACAAGACGTGGCACTATTATTAGACCCATGCCACATGCTAAAATTAGTCCGAAATTCTTTCGCGTCGAAAAAAATATTTATCGACGAAAATAACGACAATGTAAGCTGGAAATACATCACGCGCTTGCAAGAATTACAGGATATAGAAGGACTTAGAACAGCAAACAAATTAACCAACCGTCACATACACTTCCGCAACCAAATTATGAAAGTAAAATTGGCGTCACAATTGCTGAGTAATAGTGTTGCTCAGTCCCTTCTCTTAGCAAAGGATTTGTCTCCGGAATTTTCAAATTGCGAACCCACAGCAGAATTCGTCAAGATACATAACGATGTTTTCGATGTGTTAAACTCAAAAGGAGATCCAAAATCATACGGGTTTAAAAAAACTTTGAAACCCGAAACAAAACAAGAAATATACGATTTGATCACAAAATATAAACAATATATTACCAACCTAAAAGTAAAAGTAATAACAAAAAAAACATTAAGAAGGAAGGGTCGAATGCCTATCACAATTATCAAGCAGAGTCTAAAAAACGTGTTAGATTGCAAATTTAAAACGGGTTTTTTGGGGTTCCTTGTTTGCTTAGAGAGCTTAAAAAACCTGTATTCGAGATATGTTGCGACCGATTTGTTGAAATATATAGCAACATACCGGCTCTCTCAGGATCATCTTGAATTATTTTTTGGCTGCATTCGACAAAAAGGTGGATATAACAATAACCCGAATACCGTACAGTTCACATCAGCGTACAAGAAGACGTTGAATCACTTAGAGCTAAGCCCGAATTTCCGAGGAAATTGCGTACCTCTCGAAAAAATTTGCGTCTTAAGCTCTTCTGCAGGTACCAAAGATTATTTAAGGGAAATAAACAAATCATTGCGGGATCCCCATGATGAATATCTAACAGAATTAACGAAATTGAAAGATGATTTAGAGGAAAAAACCAAAGATATGCAACGAGATTTAAAAGAAATGTGGGCTGAAACACAAACAATGAAAAATCTTTTTACAGATATGACGAAACAAGTGGTTGGTTATGTTGCCGGCTATGTCGTTGATAAGATTGGTCACAAATTGAAGTGTGAAGTTTGTATACAAGCTTTGCTAGCCACTGAGCTGCAGTGGTTTCACAAATTGATTGACATTAAAGATAAAGGAGGATTATGTTACCCATCGGAAATGGTCTTTGAAATATGTATGACCAGTGAGGGCGTAATAAGACATGCTATAGCACTCTCCAATGTTAACACATTATCTCCAAAATGTAATCTGAAATGGCTAGCGATGAGGACATTAGAGAAACTTCAGGGAAACAAAATCATAAAAGAATTTGCTTGTCACCCTGGGGAGTCTTTATTGTCACTCGAAATAGATCATTCTCTTTTGCTGATAAATTCCATAATTGAAAAATATATAAAAATAAGATTGTACCATGAGAGCAAACTATTTACACAAACATATAAAAAAGAATCAAAACGGCAACTGTTTACTAAGCTTATGCTTCATAGCGGTGTTTAATCATATATTTACATCTTTTCTAATTTTCATTATATTGACATTTATTAACCACGTGATTTGTTATACCATTAAAAACTTCCATTTCGAAAACCATGTAAAAAGACCGCCATAATTATTTTATAAAAAAAGAGCCCAGATTGCAAAGGCCAGTATCGGTAGCGTTTTACTCGATACGTAAAGCAGGCCATCGCGCTCGCTCCAATCTCGCGATAGAATGCGATACGTATCGAGTCAAACCTAACGTATCCTTTACTTTCCAACTCATGGTACGGCTACAGTACGAGCACTACTATTTGGCAGCAGGTTAATGTCTATTAAAACGGCGTTATGCTGATACCGGGCGGACCGTGCACGAGGTTCTTCCACCTGCACAATAGTCGAGTACCTATTCAATTGCTTTCAAAATGTATATCTGTATTATCATTATCAAACCAGAATCAGAAAGGGATTTGAAAGTAGTGTTGACACAACAAATGACACATCATTTACTAAGAAAAGATATGTTTACAGATGTAGTGAGTGATTAATTAATCTATTGTCTGTAATTCTCTGCACTTAAACTATGAATATAATGAAAAAAGCTATAAATATATCCTGGATTGACTTATACACTATCGTGTCAACAGTACTTTCGAATCCCATTCTAATCGCGGTTTGATAATATCTCTCATAAATGTCAACAGTAAATAGGTACCTTTTGGTAATAGGTACCTTCGGACCACACAGTGCCCCAGATATTAATTATGATTATTATGAAAGAAATCTAGCTAAAAACAAAAAACCTCGAAATTAATAATTTCAAATAGTTAATATATATTATATTGATAAATTAGTGGTTTTTTTTTTTCATTTTGTAGGCAACACTGAACTGTACGTCACAGTTATTAGCCGCGTCCCTGTTTGACAATTAGATAGTGAAGGACAGACGATCTTCCGATGCTAATTTGAAACGCTAAGTGGAAAGGGGATAGATATATTTTGATAGTTCCATCGTTTCGGCTTTGGTTTGATTTTGTTTGTTTCGGCCTCATTTGTGATATCTTTCACGCAAAATGCGTAGCAAAAGTATGGAGTGTTCGTCTCTAGTTGTTTACCTCAGTGTTTTTATCAAGCTTTTATGTAACAAAATAAAGCTTGTAATGTGAGTATTTTGTTGATAAATTAAACGAAAATTCGTTTAGACTTCATATTCTTCGATTTATCAACTGTTTGCAACTCAAAAGTGCATTGAAGTTGCAAAATAACCGGCCTGGAAAAATGTCACGTACCTATTTCATAGCTTTTCTTTTGTAGTCAACTAAGAATTGGTTTCATGAAGTTAATTATTGTTAGAAATAGTTTTGTTTTGTTTATATCCTTAGCGAATGTTATTGACATAATTATCATCGGGGAATACGAAAAGTCAGAAGTTGCGAACAATGTAAATAAACGTTTTTAAGGAATATTCATAATATAACACTATTATTTTGATTTAATGGTTTAGGAAAATATACCTAATGGTAAAGTTTAAATATATTTTTGTTATACACTAAAGAAGAAATACCGAATAGCCTTATAACAGATTGTATGTACCTACCCAAGAATTTTTTTTTTATTTATTCAGTTTTGAACATAATACCCTTAAACAATAATAAAAACATATGAACAACACTAAAATTGCAAAATAAAACTATTTCATACTTTCTGGTTTTATGATCTGACATTTTGCATGGAAGTAAGGTGTTCTTTTTTGCCTGGGATTCGAACTCGGAACTTCCAGCTTCTGCTCGCTAAACTATCACTGCTACTAACTATTATGACTATCAGGGTGAAGACACATTTATCAGCATGCGTACGCATTTTGTCTATAGAAAATGTCAGTTTAGTATGGGACCGCGTCCAATTTTTGTGCACGCGTACGCACGCTTACACGTTTAATACTAAACGGCCAATTTTAATAGACAAAATGCGTACGCATGCTGAAAAATGTATCTTCATACTCAACTTCAGATGTCAATATATTTTATTTATTAAACATCCAAATCAGTATCTTCATTCCATAAAAGTAAGAGCCGGTTCACACGGACTCATCCGGTTTTTTCCGGAACTGTTTTTGTAATTCCGATTTTCTCGCAATATTACAGTCACCATCAAAATTAAATAATACGTGTAGAGAGTTTTCAATTATGAACAGGATAGGCGTAATCCTTTTTAACATGAGTATTGTAATTTTCGTTAATTATATAGGTAATCGAAAAAAAATGGTAGTCAAGTCACACTGATTTGCCAAACTGCCAAAAATGAATAAGAAAAGGACTTTTTTAATCATACCTTACTATTTTTATATCCACGGAGTTATCTGACGATAAAATTATCTATAAAAAAATATATAGGTAAATATTTTTTTGGATTATACCCGACCCATTGTTTTTGACTAAGAGTAATTTATATGCCTAGTAAACAATTTTGTAACCTAAACAGTGCATGTTTTCTGTCGTAAACTGTTTTTTTCTTAAAGCAGTGCGATGGAAAAAATTTCATTTGACTAAATACGGAGTCAAGTATTTTTAAATATCAAACATGACAATTTTTTTGAAAAAAAGCGTATTTGGAGGTTAAAAACTTGTTCACTTAATAAATTTTGAGCCACACTAGATTATGGAATAAAGCAAGTTTTTAGGTTTGTTTTTCTTGTTTTGTTTTCAACTGACGAATTGTATATAATAGTGATATAACGCTACACAACTTATAAATAAAGCAAGGTGTAACAGGACACGAATAAAAATAAATAATATTGAAACGTGAAAAATTAAAAAAAAACCGACTTCAACCGATTACTCCAAGATCCCCGTTTTGTTTCCATCATTAGTTTCCTCAAATCCTACTTTCTGAATGCAAATTCTTGTAAATGAATGAAAATTATTAAATACGCCATATACACGATGATTCTTAATCCGTGATCAGGAGTAGAAAAACATTAAAATTTAGCCAAAATTAAACTTATTCGGCGAGGTCTCAAGTTATTTCTTCACTGTTTAATTAATTAAAAGTGAAAACCTAATTAAAACAAATTACCACTTAATACATGGTCATCCTACACTATAAAGTTTAACTACGATACGTCAAGTGCCATCAGTATGGCGGGAAACGGGAATTTGACGGATCTTATGTCAATAAAGACTTCTATCTACTCATTATCTTATCAGTGCAACACTGATAACGACGAACATAATTGATAGGAGATTAATGTTAACGTGCATTACCTAAATTTGGTAAAATCTTGAGCAAGTAAAGCAATTTGTTTTCATACAGTACAATTTAATAATTAAATAAAAACAATAATACTGCATACCTGACCAACTAAAACAAAAAACATTATTTTAAACATAATTTAACAAGTGTTCAAAATGTCCACCGTGTTGTTCTTGACACAGATCCGCTTGATTGTTCCTGTGATTGGATTGATTCACTCGAAATCTTCTTCAGCAAAGAATCTTAAGATTTGTTGATCCAGATCGTCAGGATGATGACAAGGTCGTCCGGGAGCTCGAGCATGTTGTAGCACTGTAAACTGTCCGAAGTCGCGAAGATTTTTGGTGCGTGCGATTTAATAAATTGTGTCCGGGGACCGGAATGTTTGGATGAAGTCCGTGAAATAACTGTTGGGTTCGCCTTGTGCTATTCGTTTGTATTGACAAACGCTGTATGTTTGAGTACGGAGGTGGTAAAAGCATGATTTTTGGTGAATAATTATAATTTTCTCATTAAATATCCGTGACTATGACTTTGTTTATTATGCGTTTGACAAAAGTTATACGCGTTCGATCACAAAAAAATATTAAAATCGGTTCACGATTCTCGGAGATATCGGGTAACATACATACAACAATAAAATAATTCAGTCGAATTGAGAGTCTCCTCCTTTTTTGAAGTCGCTTAAAAAGAGAGTGACGTTCTATAACTTTTTACAACTTCAATGTGAGAACCACCATTATAACGGGGAACCTTGATCCCTATGACAGGTGTCAGTTCAAAACATTACTTGTCAAGACCCGACATTGGTGACAGATAATGTATGGAACTGACAGCTGTCATAGGGATCAAGGGGGTTATTCGCGGATCGTCTAGAACGCAAAATGACTAGTTTGTTGTTTTGCCTAAACTGCAGTTTACCCAACGTGCAATCGGTCTAAATCTCAAAATGACTAAAACGCAAAATGCCTACTTCGTATACTGCCTTCATAGCACTATGACTAAAACGCAAAATGTCTGAACAGTTGAGTGCAAAAGTTTAATGATACAGAATCAAAAGATGAACCGATGGCATGGGTCATAAGTTCTTAATCACCAATATTGATGATTCCTTTTCAGATAATAAGTAGAATATTTTTTGCATACAAAAGGTTAGTAGCAACTGGTCTACAACGCAAAACGTCTACAGTATTTTTTCCGTTTTATCATAACTTTAAAGCGATATCGATATCCTATTCTGTGCAGTTTGGGCTTCGCCCATTTGCAGATATGTAACGAACCTAACCTACCTATACCTAGTTACTGTTTGTGACTCGCAAAAACAAAAGACAAAAGTAGGCAAAATGCGTTCTTGTCGTTCTGTGTGTTGGGTCATTTGCTTTCAAGTCGATCTAAGGTTTTGGCATAATGCTCGATGGTCAAACTGCAATGTAAGCAAAACAACACACTAGTCATTTTGCGTTCTAGACGATCCGCGAATAACCCGATCAAGGTTCCCCGGGTTGGCTATAGTAAATCCGACAATGCAGTGTGAAAGGGCTCTAACACTTCTCCAAACATAACTACAAAAACTTCTTTGATACTTTTAATTCTTATTTCGTCGTGAGAATTTCCAGTTGCATTTTTAGACTCGGCGATATTAATATCCCACGTTTATTTTGTACTTTTAAACAACCTTGACTCTTTGAAATAAGGTTTAAATTATCTGTTTTAGGAGTGAAAGATAATTGCACAGCGAGATGCGTTTATGGTCACAGAGAACCTGTTTTAGATTTATTGAATGCATTTGCTAAAATTTAAAAGAGAATTTAAACGAGCGTGGGTAATGTTTTGTCTTTTTATAATTCGAGTGTTTGTCTTTATTTGTTTTTAACGGTTTAATTTGAGCAGGATAAGGGTTCTCTGTCTGTTTATTCGATTAGCAATTGATATACTGCTTATCATTGTACACCATTCATCAGCAGAATCCAAAAACAACCTAAATACTTGCATAAAGGTGGATTTAGACGAAACAAGCATTCGCTGATCCTATCCCCCACTCGACAATTTCGACGAATCACGTTTTGTGTACAGGTGCATTCAGACCACACGAACAATATTCGTCGAACATTCGCTATTCTAACCCCCCACTCTACGAAATTCGATCATTACACAAAACGTCATAGGTTAATTTCGTAGAACGGGGATAGAACAGCGAATGCTCTTTTGGTTTGAATGCACCTTTACTCCATAATCACGTACTTTTAGAACACAATCTTGCTTTTATTACCAACTTAAAACCTTAAATCTTGAGATCACATAGATTTTTAGTTAAAAGTATTGATAGGTATTTATTAGTATTTAGGTACGTAAAAATATACCTGCGAACGTGTTCCACGATATGTGTCAAAGACATCAAATGCTATGGAAAGTCAGCCATGGTTGCTTATGTTTTTTGGATTGTGCAGACGAATAGTATAGTATTAGTATAGTCTAGTGTAGTCACTGGAAGCCGCGTGGTGACAGCAGGTAAGAATACATTTGTCTCCACCCTCTTCCCGTGGGTGTTGTAAGAGTCGACTAGGACTGACCATTCGTTGATAGAAGATTGATGATGGGCAGCAGTGGCATCATAGTGGACACACTGCGATTGACAACCCGCTTGCCCAGCGTAGCGATTACGGCCATTTCTTTCAAATACGTCCATACGCATAGGTAATAGGAGAGACGTCTAGCACTGGAATGAAGTAATGCGATGTAAAATATTAATAAGACATAATAGTTTTTTGAAACAACTCTAATTGTTTTATTGAATATTGTTTTCAGTTTAATTTTTAAGTATCGATGCAATAAAAGTACCTACAGGGTGCAATTTTTAAGGTTTTAGTCGGTTCGATTACCGTGTGCAACTAGCGAATTTTCAAAAATCTTTGAAATCAGTTTTCATTCTTTTAAAAATAAAGGAATGTTTTCTTTAAGTCAAATTTTATAACTATAGTATTTAAATTAAGACAAGTTATTTTTATATTCTGTGTACTAGCCCTACTCTACATTGATACACGTGTTCTGTTAATAAAAACATTAAAAACCTACCCCAAAACCTGTAATAATAAACAGTATGAACACACATGTCTTTTAATAAACTGAACTGACAAGATGTGATAAAAATATTACATTATTGTAAACAATTTGGGTGGTCAATTTTTTATGGTCAAAATATATTCTCGGAAAATTATTTTATAGTCTAAATTATTACTTTAAATAAATATTCAAATAATAATAAAGATCAAACTACGTGGCGACCTGCGTAGAATAAATTAATAGGTCTGATATTTGGGCGGATTTTTAGTATGTTCACGTTTTTTCAATTTTCCAACTTTGGAGATTTTTTTATTTTTTCTCCTCAGAATCGCGAGCTCTTTCAATCCTCATTAGCAGAAAAGAGTGTCCCGAAAATTCCATACAATTTTTTGTCTTCCACTGAGTTACGATTGAAGAAAGTGTATGAAAAATAGTAAATCAATTGATTTTTTTTTCGGGACACTTTTTTATTTCTATCTGGATCGAAAGAGCTCGTGATTCCGAGTAGAAAAAATGTAAAAAACAAAAAATTTGGAAGATAAAAAATTTAAAAAACTGTACTATTTATAAACACAATTAAATCGAACTAACCTAACCTATATCAGATATAGGTTAGGTTAGTTCGATTTAATTGTGTCCTCATCCTCGGTACAATACCACAAGGGCCTATCTTAGGATGCTGGCGGCATTTCCTCGCTGTATCGCAATATTGATGCGTTGTGCGAGGAAGTCGCCAGCTCTTCGGTCTTTATGATAGATATATTGATAATAGTATAGAACCCTCTGTGTGCGAGTCCGACTCGCACTTGGCACGTTTTTAGGGTTCCGTAGCCAAAATGGCAAAAACGGAACCCTTATAGATTCTTCATGTCCGTCTGTCACAGCCGTATTACTCGGAAAGTATAAATGCTACAGTAATGAAATTTGGTAGGGATATGTGTTGTGTAAACCGCTACATTATTGTGATAATATATTGTATAAAAAATAGTTGGGGTTAGGGCCCTCCATACATGTAATTGAGGGATATAATGTTTTTTTAGCGAACCATTTTCGGGATATCAGCTCTCAAGGTCTTAAAAAGTGTATCTATCCATTGTATACACCCCCCCCCCCCTCTATTTTATAAACTAAAGTAAAAAAAAAAAGTTGTGAATATCAATAAACTTATTCAACGATTTTTGGTTTGATTAAATTATTTCTTTTAGTTTTTGAGAAAGGTTGATTTAACTCTATTTTTTTTTATGATTAAGGTTAGGTTAAGGTAAATTAGTTAGATTTAGGGCTGATTTTTCAATCGCTAAATAAACCTATCCATTAGTTAAAATTACCACCATCCTTTTCTAAAATCATCAGTCAAAAAAGGACAGGGCTAACATTTATTGGACAGGTACTGTTAACTGGGGATTGAAAAATCAGTCCTTAATCAATGACATAAATTTTAGTTCTAATGATAAATTGATAATGGTACGGAACCCTCCGCGCGCGAGTCCGACTCGCACTTAGCCAGATTTTTCTCCTGTCTAAGAAGACAGGAAGACAGGTTGCCATGGTTACCTCGTCGGCAACCACAAATTACTCCATGTTTTATTGCGAAGCAACAAGCAGCACGTCTGATCAGAGTTTTGAGTCTTTAATCAAGAACACAGTTCAAGTGACCTGTTACGTTTGTGTTATCGCTATCGCTATTGACTTCAGGTTTTTTTCCTATGGTATTTGGACATTTTCCGCTATTCGTTACCATATATACCCACCTATTGTGCGCGGTCTCAATGCTGGCCCAATGTTCGTTGGGGACTTTTCTTATACACTTGAATTAAACTTTCACGATTATCACTCATATATAATTAAACGTAAGTTAACGCGATTAAGACCCGTTTGACTTTAAAATATGACCCTTGAATTACTTTAATTTTTCCCTTCACCGTAAAGCACATGTGAATATCAAAATGACTACTAAATTATTAAAGGGTATTTTCCGGTAATTAAATACGTTATTGCAGTACACAAATTAACATTCAAAATTAACTATCTCATTGTATTACCAGCTTAGGCTGCATTTCCACCAGATATGTGCGAGGATGTGTTTACATACAAATAACACCTCGCTCGCATCTCTGGTGGAAACGCAGCCTTATATTGAAGTCAGCTAATAGATTCTTGAAATTACTACTTACAGAAAAACTAAAAAATCTCATCATATTGTTGTATTGTAAATAAATAGCGTGTATCAGAATAGCGCAATACCACGCAACGTTATATGTGAAACGATCATTATAAATCTATGGGAAAAATGCAATACATATCTAATAAGTAAATTAATTAAGTAACTTCATTTAATGATCAGAATTTTTTGCCAGTTCAAGAGCCGTTGTGACCTATATTTATGTTCCATAAATTAAAACATTCTTTGTTATGCTTTTTCACAGTCATTAAATTTTATGTAGATAATGTTATGTGCAATAAATGTTTCATTCGTCTATATTTTAACGAGAAGCGGAATTTAATCGAGTAAACTATTGTTAAATACAATCCTTTTCGAGCATGACATGACATGACTTATGGTCACAGGCAGACTCAATCATTTATCCATTTATCAATTTTAAATAATTTTTCCTTATACGAAAATTATAGTTCGGGAAATATTATTTGATCGACTCTTATCTCACTTACGACATTTTGTTTTGCGTCATTAACAATAGAAAAGTGTTCGACTGCTGATTGTCTAGTAAGTGTTAACGCAAAACAAAAGTCGGTCAAATGATATTTCTCGAACTATACCTGTCCATGAAGATTTATGATTCATTTTATTATTTTCATAGCGTTTTCATACAAATACGTCACACGTAATAAAAGAATAACCTCTAACGGCATTATTAAAACGTTACATGTGGGTGCCTGTGGGCGCCATATTAGGACCAAAACCATATAATATAACAACACATCACGCTGTTATCACCCATATGATTATAAACATAGAGGCTACATTGCTGTGTCAAGAAACATTAGAAATGAGGTAGTCCATTTGGCAATGCCTTGTAATATCAGAAATATCAGGTGATTATGTCTAAAATTAACTTTTACATGACTGATTTGATGAATGGAATATACAATTTATTATGGATTTGTTTATCACACGAATTCGTATACGGTAAGATTTTTTTCCTAACTAGTGCGCAAAAACGAACTTTGCGCACGTTTCGCGCGCTATAATTTCTCTTTTTGACGCACTTGTTATGAAAAAAATCGTCCCTTACACGTGCAATAACTTTTTTTTGCACTTGCATTGCATCGAAATGTACTTACATGACTGATTTGATGAATGTAATATACACCGTGTTTTTATTGATTTCCGTTAAATTGGACAAGTTACTTGGTACATTAATAGAAGTTTCTTGGTATATCGGCTTTTGTTTATTTCGGTATTTTTTTTTTTGTTTTCATACATAATAATTGAGATGGCAAGTGTGAGAGAACCTTAAGAATAATAATATATATCTCAGGTGACTGACGGCACATGTCAAAATAAGTAACATTAGGATGTATAAAGGTTGCAATACACTTGTTCAGTCATTAAATTTATTTTTTTAATAACTCAATAACAGTAAGAGTTAAGATACTAGTTTCTTAGAGAAATTGATATTTTTGACCTAAATAAGCTTCCCTTTAATTTAACGGAAATCAATAAAAACACGGTGTATTTATTTTGGATTTGTTTATCACACGGATTTTTATAGGCATTGTAAGATTTTTACGGCTTATTTTTTAATATCTAAATGATTTTATTTTATTTTTTATTTTTTTTATTTTATTTATTAAGGTCTACCAACAGCTATTACATCATTTGCGTGTATAATTAATTACATACTAACAAAACATTTAGTGATGCATAACTAATAATAGGTAAACACGGCATTCAAAAGAAGACACTGCAACAATAGTAGGTAAATATGGTTAGAATAACTAAAAACTAAGAAACTAAGACGCTCATTAATGACTTACGGAACCTGGGCAATGGGTCAAAATTAAAATGATATTAATTATAGGATAGGATAGAAATATTTCTGTAGAAAAACCTTTTTCAAATGGCATTTTAAACGTAAAACCTGTTCATGGGCCATTTGACTATGAATTTTTAATGTAGACCTAAGAAATATGAATATTGATGAATGTTCGCGTAGGATCTTGGATCTTGCTAAACCAGATCCGATGTAGCAGCGGAAAGAATAATCGTTAAATGTAAACTATTTTATCTTAGTTGCTAAATGGTAATTTTATGGCGTACGCTGATTGTGATAAGCATAATTTACAGTAGGTACTTGTTTCATAAACTACATTCACGGTCAAAGAATACTGCTTAGGTGCAATATTTCATAAAATATATTGCAAACTAGCTGATTTCAAAGAGAGTTTTGAAATATTTACAGGATAGGTAGCTGATAGCTGGCGACTTCCTCGCACAACGCATCAGTATTGCGATACAGCGAGGAAATGCCGCCAGCATCCTCGGTACAATGCCACAAGGGCCAATCTTAGATATAGGTTAGGTTAAGTAGATTAGTTAGATTTAATCTATGTATACACGGTGCTCGTGAGCATTCCAAAAGATTTTTAATGCTGAATTCCTGACCATATTTAAAGTATTTAATGTTACATAAAATTTCCTGGATTCGGCTTGGTTCCAGAGATAATTAACCTATTTTCGAAATAATTTTTTTCGACGTAACTCGTCATAAAACTTCTTTTTGATTACAATGCTACCACAATGTGTTCTAATATTACTACAACTTTTGTCTGACAATCAAAAAATAAGAGTAGACTTGACGAAAAAACCTGTCCCTAAAAACAATAATTAAAAAAAATAGTTTTAACAAATTGTTGTTATGATAAAAAGTATTGGAAATGTTAAAAAGTATTCAAAAAGTCAAAAAACAAAGAAAAAATATTTTTTTTTCGTGGAATTTGACATTAGGTCTCATAATATTTATTGTTTATTTTGATGTCTAGAATGCGTAGTTAAAATCTTTCGCAGTGCTCGCGAGCACCGTATATAAATTGTACAGTTTTCTTACTCTGGGTAGGTACAGTCAAGGGCATTAATATATATACACTTCTCCATACTGATCCCTTACAAATGTGTCTATATATTAATGCCCTCGACTGTACTTAATTTCCTTATTTTTTGAGAAGAACCAAACAATTTTTTGGGTTTGATAAAAGTTTCATTAAAAACTAATTTGTTTATTAGAAACCAATTACCACATTGCATTATTCCTGTGTAAATGATTGTCAAACACGGAATGCGCTCAATATCAACAGTGTAACTAAATTATTCCGTATTGTCACAATTCTATTTTGACGACTTGTTTGTGGTACCTTTCACATTCAAATTATTGTTTAGAATTGATGTATCTGTTTGGTGACGGCTGCTGATATGATACATTTGTCACCACCTGTGGCCTATTTCACCATAATTACAAGTCTGACAATTGTAAAATATCACTGTTACTGATGTCACAGGCCTCCGTAGGCTACGGCTACCGCTTACTATCGGACGGTCCATGTGCTTGTTTACCACCAACATAAAATGATTACTAAAAACGTTATCAAATCGTTAATAAACTACTTTTTCTCCAATATGCTCGGAAATGTTCGCATTAATGTAGCAAAAACGAAACGCGAAGTACCTTCTTATGTACCAGCTCAAATTAAAAAAAAAGATTTTCATTATTGTACAGTTTTTGCGGCCGCGAAATTGTACTAAAATCCATTAATGTATTGTTTTTTACTTCTTAAAAACTACTTTTGGACTTTGAAAAAAATGCATACAGCCAAATTCTAAAGCCACGACCAAACGCCTGGTCTGGATAGAGCGAGAGACGGCGATCAAATCTATGGCCGTCTCGTTCTATCATGAGTTACAAACGCCTCGGTGTGTCAGGTCGTGTAGGTACGGTTTAATGAAACCATAGATATCGTTACTATTTTTTATGAACGACCATGCATTAAAAAAAAGTTTAGGCGGGAATCATAAGAGATTTTTTCTTTTCAATTGTTATTCAATTTGCAAGAAGAATTACTTAATCGATTGTAATAAAATATTTTGTTTTATTTCCTTGCATGTTTGGAGAAAAGTCCTATATGTGCCTCGGACGGAAATAGAATTTCGTGGATTCGTATGTAATTGTCGGCCTCAGCTTCGCGTCGTCCGACAAAAAATACTCATCCACGAAATTCGCTTTCCCGGCCTCTGCAATAATGTACTATTATTTTCCTAAACCCGTGACAATTGTCGCAAGGTTTAGTATAATTTTCATGAAATCCCTACATGAGGTTCGGCTTATGTCGGAATTTCGCTACAGGGTGTTTCTATCATTTTGTGCAAATTGGGAGAATTTGGGAGAATTTTTTATTTTCATTTTTTTGTTGTGGCAATGGTAAGACTTATGAAAAAGAAACATTAATCTATAATACATTTTCAATTGTACGCAAAATTGACCGATTTATGAACAAAAGATTTTTCCAAAAGAAATGGTAATGACGTATAGAATATGGGAATGAAAATGCGATGTTGGTAATAATAGGTCAAAAAAAGAAATAACGTAGTCGAAAGTTTAAGTTTGAATTTTGAGATCTTTTAATGAATAACTTGTTATATTTGGAATATACCTACTGAAAATGTAGTTTTGAATATTACTTGTTACTTTCAACAGTCAGGTGCATGATAAAAAACGAGAATGGTAATTAACATAAGATGGTGGCAAGAATTTAATACTGAAATTCATTACCGTAATTTTTAGTTCATTGCCATTCTCTTTAGTATGTTAACAGTAAATTACGGTAATGACAAGAATGGTGATGACTTTTCCTTACCTTTTGTAGATTAACTCTTTAAAAATAAATGCAATTGCAGGTCCATTCATTCACTAAGCATTCGAATAGAATATTCATTATTTAAGTATTCACAGTTCAATAAAACACTTAAAAATTAATATCAAAACAGTGCAAATGGTAATGAAAAAAAACTGTACCAAATCCAAAACTCCGCCGCGATATATTTTTTCATAAAAAAATGGCACACGTCCATCTTGTTCACTGTTTACTAGCCGACTGAGGTGGGGATCGCGGACAGAGGGAACTTCGTATAGAATAACATTTGCAATGCCTACTGGCCAATTCCGTTGTTGCAAACTATATTTATGGTAATGAAATTATTTTCTTGACAAAAAGATTTTGCTGCAGTGGATTTAAATATTCAGTGTTAAAACTGTTAAACCACTAAACTTTCATTCCCTTATAAATACTTCATCTAAATTAAGTGGTTGAATCAAAGTAGTACATGTAATAGTTATGTAATTCGCTCTCAAATCTGTACATCTAGGTTCTGACCGGTGATGGTAATGAGTTTTTAGCATGTTTATATTTTATTTATATATTTTATGTTGCAGTAATAGAATTAATTTTAGATGCTAAGTATACCTATGAACCTCACGCAACATCTAAAAAATATTTGAAATGAATTTAGGAGTTAGTTTATTTTTTATTTCAGTAAACATATGATTTGCACGAAATGATAGAAACACCCTACAATTGTCGTGTTATTTGTGACAATTATAATTTTGCTGCGCAAAAATGTAGTTCATTACTGCTGATTTATTAAAGTTCCTGCACTACATTTTATGTTGTTGGCAAACAAACGCACGGCTCTTCCGATGGTAAGCTGTAACCACAGACAACATAACCTCAAGACGTAGCATAGCCGGGCGACCCCCTCTGTCACGCATACGGTGAATTCACTCCATATTAGAGCCACGCCTCCATTGCTAACTTCAGTCTGCGGCCGGCGTTCATGAGATAATTACGAAAGTTTTAACGTGATTTACGTCATGCAAAATGCATTACTGTTGCGTGAAATTGTGTGGGAAGAATACAAAAACATCTAGTGTGCAAAAAGATGGTATTTCGTTTCACAAGTGAGCAATTTCTTATAAATTTCAATTCAAATTAAAAATAGTTTAAGCATAAAATCTAGTGCACTCGTTGATGTCTTTTTACAAAGTCTCTTTCTAACACTTTGCACGAAGTATAACTCCCTCCTTGTCTAGCGTAACGAGCAGGTAGGCCGTCTGAACTAGGGATGACCGTAGAGTATGTTTGTTTACTATTGATAAGGTAACTAAAGGTAAATTAAAATCTTTAATCTCAATCGTACCAAGCAACAGACTCTGCGGTGGACTCTCCGTATCCGAACTAGTGATGTCTATGCCTGCAGTCTGTTTACTATCGATAAGATATTACGATTATATTCAATTATCCTCAAATAAAATCTAGTTTAGTGTAAAGTGTAGAAGTATAATTTTCAAAAATACTATTATATTAAATAATATTGTGTATCTTCTCTAAATGCCCAACATGAAAGAAATGTGGATGAATGCTACAAAACGGTCACATGATTGGTTTCCTGCTCCTAGCAGTGTAATATGTTCTCGACACTTTAAACCGGAATATTTCAAATGAACAAAAACGAATAATAGACGAATTTTATATACAACGTATTTTAATGATAGTGTTTTGGTAACTTTGTAACTACGAGTTAATAAAAGTATATTTTCTAAAATTGTTTTATTTATTGTCTCAGAAAAGATATATTGTGATATTAATATTTGACCGCAACTTTGTCTGCGTGGATGATGATGATAAAATAACTATCCTTTGTCCTTTCCCGGGTCTTAAACTATCTCCATTCCAAATTTCATCTAATCCGGTTTAAATGTGAAGATGAAGACACAGCAGACAGGCAGTACAAATTTTTTTTTTTATATAAAATGCATTTTATTTGTCACACCAGAAGTTACGGGTAGAAGCTAGTATCATAATATATCTTCATCTGCGGGGATGATGACGATAATTAGTGATAGATGATAGTATTAAATAATCTCCATTCAAAATTTCATCTAAATTGGTTCAGCGATTTAAGCGTGTAGACTCAGTAAGCTGACAGACATACTTTCGCATTTATGGTATGCATTAGTACGGATATGGATTTACGGTTTTGTCGGTAAGTTACTGACAAATATCGAATTGTGAAAGCGACAGACATTGTAACCATCGATACTTTTATCGACATTCGGTAATCACTGGCGACCGGCGGACATTTTTGTTTTACGCCTCATTGACCTTGAAACGACGAATCACAACACAGTTAGCTCATGTTACGCCGCCCGCACCTCAGCATTTTTGGCAGCATCGGTTTAAATGAAATAATTGTCTAAAGCTACGTCTTTAGGTTATGTTGTCTGTGGCTGTAACTGTAGCCTATAGACGCCCCCGCTTGGAGAAACACTTAATTTACAATTGTAGCACTTGTCAACGTGGTGAAATTGGGGCCAGGTGGGCTGAGAGCTCAGTTGTCTACCTTCGTCACATAAAAAAAATAGCAGTGCAATCATTAAGGACATTACTGCGATCGCCAATCCGCTTGCTCAGCGTGGCGATTATGGGCATTACCTCCTAATACGCCATACGCATAGGAAAGTAGTACGCATAAAATCCCTAATACAATCAAATTAGAACCTAGAATAAAATTATTTAAAAACAAATAAAAAAAAATACTAATTGAGAAATGCTATTATTCGGTTAAAGATTTCCTAAATGATAATAGTTTGGATAGCATACCGTAATCTTATAAATATTAAATTATTTGTATTTATTGAATGTAATCAAATGTAATAATTAATTGTTAATGTATAATAATAACATTTTTAGTTTATTTTTAAGTTACTGTTGCATGCCCTTCCAGGGTGTCATGGCCTTACTTGTACCTTATTATGTAACATCTTATTATTATTGTACATGCCTACAACGAATAAATGAATTATGAATTAAGTCATATATCCAGCAGTGGACTGAGATAGGCTGGTACAGTATGATTTATCTGCCGATCTAATAATATTCCAAAAATAAATACAAATGGAGACAGCCTGGAGTCAAATGTAATACTTAATAAAGACAATAAAACCAAAGTTCATTCAACCTTATCTCAGATTTACATATATTATATATATAAGTATCGTCCGTTCCTATTTTAGCAGTACCACATCGATGGAATCTATTACAAGTCTTATAAGTAGAATAATAAAGTCTCATATTGCATAAAACCCATGATTGTATTATGGATGACAGATAAAAATTATAGATGCGGTATTATAGTTGCAGATTTCTAAGAATGAACTTTTGACAGTTTATAAAAATGAGAAGACTATCGGAAAAATAGTCGGCCTTACCCTCAGGTTTAATCTTTAACTGTCAAAAGTGTATTCTTACATATCTGCAACTATAGTGATTCGGACACTTACAGGAACTTTTTTAAATTTGTGACTTAAATGCAAATTAAAAAAATGACTGAAAAATAAGCCATAGCAAATGTGTATTTTAGAATCGTAATTTACAATTACATACATTATTTTGATTACATTATATAAATAAGCAAATAAAAAATGCAGTAATTGTGATAAAAAGACAGCCTCCTTATAGCTTATATACAGGATGGAAAGGGACGACGTTCCTTCCCGCTACTGATCGAGTCTACCAACCATTACGATGAACGTTCAGTATGGGATCAACATCGAAAGCGTACATGAAAAATTTACTTTTCCATACTATTGAACTCTAACTAGTCACTCACTTTGTATGAGGGGTTAATTTTTTTTTTAATATTTCGATGTTGGTCCCATACTGAAAGTTCATCGTAATGGTTGGTAGAATAGGTCGGTAGCGGGAAGGAACGTCGTCCCTTTCCACCCTGTATGTTAATTGTGACACTTGTGACAACTTGTGACCCTGCCTACAAAGCTAAAGATTCGGGGTTCTAATCCCGACGAGGGCATTATTCGTGTATTTATTTATCACAAAATATTTGTTCCTTAGCCGTGGCTATCTATGTATTAAAGTATCCATCTATTATAATCATTGCTCGGCGGGGGTGAGCTGTTTTCATACTAAATGACATGTATCACGTGACATTTAGTATGAAAACAGCTCACCCGCCGAGCATTGATTATAATATATCGTCGCTTGATACCCACATCATCATCACAAGTCCTAATTGAGCTTACCGTGGGACTATAGTTGCCGATTTCTAAAAATGAACTATTGACAATTTAGAAATGAGCCTTATATACAGGGTGGAAAGGGACGACGTTCCATCCCGCTACCGACCGAGTCTACCAACCATTACGATGAACTTTTAGTATGGGACCAACATCGAAAGCGAACACGGAAAATTGACTTTTCCATACTATTGAACTCTAACTAGTCGCTCAATTTGTATGAGGGGTTAATTTTTTTTTTAATATTTCGATGTTGGTCCCATACTGAAAGTTCATCGTAATGGTTGGTAGACTCGGTTGGTAGCGGGATGGAACGTCGTCCCTTTCCACCCTGTTATATGTCGTTTAGACTATCGGAGTACGGTTAATCTTACCCTCATATTAATAAGGATTAATCTATAACTGTCAAAAGTTCTTTCTTAGAAACCTGCAACTAAAAACCGATTTGTGTAAGATGTCACCCATGATATTTATTTATTTAAAGACTTTTTATTGTGTTTTATACACAGATTTTGCCGTATCCAAATATTTTGACTCATCGACCAAATCTCCGATGATTTTATGAATGAGCTTTTAGTGAATGGATATCGCCCACGTGTGACGTCACATTAAAGAGAAACTTAAAACTTGTTGTGAATGAACTGTGACCGGTTTGATGAGATATTTTATGCTAAAATTTAAAATAATTATAAAGTAATGATTGATTCTAAGATTGCGTTATCGTAACTATGCGTATAGACTCATTAGGAGGTAAATACTCATAATCGCCACGCTGGGCAAGCGTATTGGCGATCGCAGTAATGTGTCCACTATGATGACGCTGCTTCCCATCATCAATCTTTTATCAAATAATGGTCAGTGACACTTCGATCCCTTAGTCGACTTTACGACACCCGCAGGAGAAGTTGAGGTGGTGACAAATGTATTCTTACTGCCGTCACCACACGGCCACCTTTAAACTTACAAAGAACAATTTCTAAGCAACACATTGCAAAATTATAAAAAGCATTGCATAGTTGGCTACCGACATACCATATGAAGTAGTCAGAATGGCGTATATCTATGTGGCTTTCATATAAAATAAGCCTTTTTGAGGCTTTGAAAAGAGCCTCATATGAGGTCGAATCTTGACCCTCGCCTACGCCGTCCGGTGGTTAGGCAATTATACTTTCTTTAAATATAGTAGGTTATATAAATAAGTAGTTAAACTATACTATATATTATGTACACGAATACAGTGTGTGGCCTTTAACACGGGAGAAAAATGGAATGACGCCTTAGCCTATCTGCAATAATCTTGTAAAAGGTCCCGATGTCTCAGAATTGTAAAGTTCGGGGCTATTGTTGTTCAAAGTTTTGGATCCAAAGTACTGGATCTTATTATCTACTAGCAGTACTAGCGACCCACCCCGGCTTCGCACGGGTACTATACCTACATAAAAACCTTCCTCTTGACTTACTCTTACCTATTAAAAAAAATCTTATCAAAATCCGTTGCGTAGTTTTAAAGATTTAAACGTACAAAGGGACATAGGGACAGAAAAAGTGACTTTATTTTATACTATGTAGTGATACTAGCTTGTCGGTCGTAAGACAACTTAATAGTATACCAGATACTGAGCCATGTAGTTATTTCGTTTTTATTTTTACACATATTTGTTACGTGCTTTTTTAACTTTTTGCACATTTTTCAATGTTGCGTATACCATTTTTTTTACAAAAAAAAAAATATTTTTTTGCATTTTAAGTTCATTACTGTAACAATTAACTAAATCGTAAGATAGCCTCATTTTCTTTTGAATAGTTTATACATATATCATCATTTAAATAACCCCCAGGGTGCCTTAGGTAACTATAAGCTCACCAGGGTGCTTAGACAAGTTGCCAATCGCTAACGCTTAATCGTCAATCGTAAACGAAAGGCAGCTGTCTTTGTCGCACTAATATGAAAGAGTGACAGAGAGGGAAAACTGCAATATGCTACTAAGCGTTAGCGATTGGCAACTTGGCTAAGCATCCTGAAGTTATTGTGCTATAATATCAATGATAAAATAGGTTCACTGGTTCATAAATATGCCACAATTTATTTTATTTAAACACTGAAATGAAATAAAACTACCCCTACAAATACACATAACATAGCTATAAAAAACAGTGTTTTAATAGCCGTTTTATTTCTACACTTCCACAGATGCCACTAACTTATAAAATATACTGCAACACCATAAACTAACTATATTGTGGAAATATTAACTCCTTTATAGCTAGAAACAGGGTAATGAGTAGGGCTTTCAATTATAATATTCGAAAATTTAGAATATTCGTTTCATTTATTATTCGAAAAATACGACATGAGGTTGTCGAATATTTCAATTTTCATTTAAATCCTAAAATTCACAACATCAGTTGCTAAGTTTTAATAGGAATTCTGCATCAAAGTTCTGTTCCTACATCAATGTATTACCAAAATGTCTCGGACTTCTGACGATTTTTCATGAAATTATAATAAATATATAAATAAGTATCTTGGGATATCTTACACAAATCGACCTAGTCCCACGGTAAGCTCAATTAAGCTTGTGATGTGGGTACCAAGCGACAATATATATAATAGATAGATATATATAGATATTTAAATACATACACAACAATGACCAAGGAACAAATATTTGTGACAAATAAATACACAAATAATGCCCTCGCCGGGATTCGAACCCGGAACCTCCAGCTTCGTAGGCAGAGTCACTACCAACTAGGCTACGGAGGCTGACAAAGAATAAAAAAATGTCAATGTTAATGAGGGTTTTCTCAAAACGTATGCCACTAGTTGGCGCCACTTAGCCGTAAGGTCCCGCTAAGAAATACAATAATGCTTAGCTAGCTCCAAAGAAAATCTAACTAAGATGGTATTTTTTTTTATATAATTTTATTAACTCAATAGGTAAAACATTTAAACACGAAACCATTAGCGTTCTGGACTTGACGCCTCAGTGCTGCCGCCCTGGTGAAAGTCATTTCGAAAAGCCCTCATTACGGCATGATAACATGTCTCAAAATATTCAAATGAAAATAATTGTCCCCGCAACTTAAACTTTTCGTAAAATTTTTTCTATATTTCTTTGTCTACCTACCGAATAAAAGTTTTTAAACCTTTCTTAAAAAAATCTTAAAAGTATTCGAATATCACAATATAAAAACCCGAATATTCGAATACCTGATCTCACGAATACTTGCAATCCCTAGTAATGAGAGAATAATAGGGTAACAAAACATCTATACGACTCTTTACCACGATATATAGCGACCGCAACCACGGAGATAGCTGTATAGAAGAGGTATAGTTTGTTCGGAAAGATGGCACGGGAAATGTATGAACGGGCCTTGATATGAGATGCCATCATTTTCTGGACAGTCTGGTCGTGTATTTGAATTATTAGGTATTCGCATGGTGAACCACTAACTATTAAAAGAAGGTTTTTACTAACTCAATATAACTAATAAATCCATATTTTGTCAGCTTCCGTATGCTAGTTGGTAGTAACCCTGTCTATGAAGCTGATCCCGGATTCGAATCCCGGCGAGGGCGTTATTTGTGTATTTGTTTATCACAAATATTTGTTCCTTGGTCATAGTTGTTTATGTATTTAGTATATATCACAAGCCTTAATTGAACTTACCGTGGGACTAGGTTGATTTGTGTAAAATGTCCCAAGATATATTTTTATATCTGTTTTAAAAATGAGCATATTTTAACATTACTATTAGCTTTGATCCAGTAGTTTCACATCTGTCACAAAGTTCTTTTGTTCATTCTTTCCTTCTTTTGTCAAATCTTATATCAAAACTTTAATTGTTTCGAAAAAATCTCATATCATCAGCCTTTTTCATCCACTGTTAGACGTAGGCCTCTCCTATTACCTAAGTACGAGTATGGTCTCATTAGTAGGAAATACCTATAATCGCCACGCTGGGCAAGCGGGTTGGCGACCGCAGTTATGTGTCCACTGTGATAACCTGGTGCCCATCATTATTCTTAAATAAATAAGTGGTCAGTGACACTTCAAACGTTTAGTTCACTTTACGACACATACGGGAAGAGGAGAGGTCTCAAATGAGAAGTGTCTTTTCAAAATTGCCTATTTCAACTATGATAATAGAGATTGTTTCTCTTATGAAAACAGAAAAACAACTCTTTTTGACAAAGTGTAAATAAGCCCTTTTGAAAAGACACTCTTCAAATCAAAAAAACTTTTTAACTAGACTCGAGATATTTTGGAAATGGAAAGGGAATCTAATTTATTTCAAATTAATATTTTATCTATATATAAATAAATAATAAATAAATATATTGGGACATCTTACATAGATCGACCTAGTCCCACGGTCTCAATTAAGGCTTATTATGTGGGGTACCTGGTGACGATATATATAAACGACCGAGGAACAAATATTTGTGATAAATAAATACAATAGTGTAAATAAGCCCTTTTGAAAAGACACTCTTCAAATCAAAAAAACTTTTTAACTAGACTCGAGATATTTTGGAAATGGAAAGGGAATCTAATTTATTTCAAATTAATATTTAATTCTATATATAAATAAATAATAAATAAATATATTGGGACATCTAACACAGATCGATCTAGTCCCACGATCTCAATTAAGACTTATTATGTGGGGTACCTGATGACGATACATGTACAAAATAGATAGATACATATAGATACTTAAATACATTAGACAGCCACGACCAAGGAACAAATGTTTGTGATAAATAAATATACTAATAATGTCCTCGCCAGGATTTCAACCCGGAACCTCCCGCTTCTAGGCAGGGTCACTACCAGCTACGGAGGCTGAGAAATATATATCATCTCGAGTTATCGAGTTCTCCACGCCATGCATCTAAATGGCTATTCTTACAGCCGTTACTATGGGGCCAAAACTTGTGTATATTTTGTTAATTAGATTAATTCTTCTAGTTTAATATATTCCCTTGTCAACCCTTTCAGGGATGAAACGGGTTAAAGCCAGCCGCGGGTAGTAAGACGGATTAAACCGGTTTCTTCCTTAATGCTTGCCTGATTTTATTTGATTAGTGATACGATTCGAAGGGTTGTCTGGAACCTACGAACAAACACAACTTGGAAGCACGCCATGCTTACTAATTTGTTTTTTATGGAATAGGAGGCAAGCGAGCAAACGTATGATTTACCCTTCATACTCGTAATACGGGGGTCTTTCTATAACATGCCAGAAAAAGTTGTAAATAAGACTATTGTTTTTGTATGGACATTATACCATTTTAACACAAAAATTGCACAGAGAGCCCTTCCTGTGGCGAATGCACTAATCCCAAAATGCACTATTAGTCAATACCACAGAATTAGATTTGGATAGAAGAAACAAGTTCATTTATTTGTATGGCGGACGAGCGTGTCAGATTTTGTAGGTACTGAAGTTGTTACTTGCCTATGATTTTAAATATGTCTCAGGACCTTGAGTATTCATATTTTTTTGTGTTGTTGCAATTACTATTACTTAAGGAGGCATTATTAATGTTTTTATTCACTTCAACTTACAAAATTTGACGCCCGAAAGCTGCAAGCTGCGATTAAAGACGGACAACTCAGTGGATTTCACTGAGTTAATTTGACACGCTAAGTAGATACGTTTGCGTGATCTAGTGTTTCGAAAGCACCTCTTCTCATAAGAACCCAGGCGCAAAACACCTATTTCCCAAAAGGCTCATTCTCGATTTAAACGAGAACCATTGAGAACTCGTCCCAAAATACCCCAAATTAACCGCGTTTAAAAATTTTCGATGTCCGTAAATCGAAAACCATTTCGAGATATACCCATGCAGATCACAAAAATATATTTTTGAATTTTTTTTTTCGCAATAATTTTTGTTAAAAGGGTTTAGCAGCCTTACCAAACAAGTGGTGCCTTTCCCCACGGATGAGGTCAATATTTTAGGTGGTGTACTAGCAGGACCTAAGAATACTTCATGCTTAATATCAGCTCTAGATCTTCTTTTGTTTCAGAGTTATTCAAGATAATGTAAAATATACAGGGTGCCGTTGAAAGTGGCATATTTCGTAAACTGTTCAAGTTAGATCAACCAAACAAAATTGTGTTTGATAACAATAAAATAAACTACAAAATGCATATTTGTAACCTGCATCTTGTCCTTATTTTTCATAATAAAAAAAGGTTTCTTGTTTTTTTTTTCATATTTTTTTTTATTTCACGCGGAGGTACACCTACAAAAAAAATATGCATACATAGCCACTAATGTCCACTGTATACATAAATAAAAATATTTCCGTAAATCATCGTGCGTCATGCCAAAAAAAAATTTTTTTCAGATGTAGTCGTTACTGGCATACAAATAAAGTACCAGTGCAGTGTGAACATAAGTTAGTGTGTAGGTATACAATCTCTCGACACTTACCGCACAAAATATCATTGACGTAAATTGACTTATTAGTACATTTGCTTTATAAAAGAGAGATAAACATTTGACACATAGTATTGTTTTCTACATTTGATTTGTTGCATTTTCTGTAGGAAAATGGAAAAAATTAAGTGTAAGTCTTGTGAAAAAACGTTAAAAAATATATGTGGAAAAAAAGAGAAAATGCATACAAACTGGACAAGAGGCTGATTTATACAGGGTGTGGCCTCTAACAGGAGCAAAAAATCAAATGGAAGACTCCTCTGACTGCCTCTAGTTATTCGCAAAAGGTCCCAGTGTTTTAAAGTTATCCATTAAGGAGAAACAGTATGTTAAAGTTACGACCTATGAGTGATGTATCTAGGTATCACAATATTGTACCTTATTAATGATTAAACATATTGGTAGTTCAGTGGACATAAAACTAAATGAGCTAAAAAGTTTTTTTGAAGTCATGGTTTTTTAACTGGTTTAGCAAAAAAAAATTTTTTTTTTGTATAACACCGATTTAACTTTTTTGGTATAAGTGAATTTACGTCAATGATAGTTTGTGCGGTAAGTGTCGAGAGATTGTATACCTACACACTAACTTATGTTCACACTGCACTGGTACTTTATTTGTATGCCAGTAACGACTACTTCTTCTTTTTTTTAGCATGACGCACGATGATTTACGGAAATATTTTTATTTATGTATACAGTGGACATTAGTGGCTATGTATGCATATTTTTTTTGTAGGTGTACCTCCGCGTGAAATAAAAAAAAATATGGAAAAAAAAACAAGAAACCTTTTTTTATTATGAAAAATAAGGACAAGATGCAGGTTAAAAATATGCGTTTTGTAGTTTATTTTATTGTTATCAAACACAATTTTGTTTGGTTGATCTAACTTGAACAGTTTACGAAATATGCCACTTTCAACGGCACCCTGTATATTTTACATTATCTTGAATAACTCTGAAACAAAAGAAGATCTAGAGCTGATATTAAGCATGGAGTATTCTTAGGTCCTGCTAGTACACCACCTAAAATATTGACCTCATCCGTGGGGAAAGGCACCTCTTGTTCGGTAAGGCTGCTAAACCCTTTAAAAATAGTTTAAAGGGGAAGTGACGTCACTGATTCAAAGCTGCCACTATAACCAAAAAGTGTTGTGGTTGGAATGTCACTGGTGTTTGGCAGTGACATTTGACACTTGTTACCGTTTTTCGTCGTTTTTTTACGTGTATGAAACATCACTTGTGACGTCATTTAGTTGATTTTTGACGCTCTTTCTGCTCGAAGTAGTAATAAAAAGGGTTTTCGCACTAAAGTAGCAATTTTTTTGAAAAATACGTGTATCTTTTAATATTGAGTTCTTTCAAAACAGACTATAAAAACTAGAACTAAAAAATATGAAATGTTGTCAATTGTGTCCACCTGTACGTGCCACGCACAGGTGGCTTTTGGGAAATAGGTGTTTTGGGCCTGGGTTCTTATGAGAAGAGGTGCTTTCGAAATTAGAGTGTATTGACCAATAGTCCATTTTGGGATTAGTGCATTCGCCACCGCGAATTTTGATCAGGAAGAAAAAACAGGACACAGAGCGATATTTTGATCGGGAAGAAAAAAAACTCGGAAATCAAATCACAGCTCCGAGAGTAATTGAAATGAGTGAAAATATCAATCAATATAAAAAAGCAAAAACATAGTTAAACTGTTAGTCAATCCACAATCGATCAACAAAGTGGCTTAAGCCAGCATTTATTATACACCGGACGGCCGGAAGTGGTCTCGGTTTTATTACGGACCGGTCTGTAGCCGGACCAAGCTATAGAATAACAGCGTGGGTTTACAGCAGATGGAGTTTATCATCATCATTTGGAACTTCCTTCCAACCGAGTTAGGAAGTAAGAAAGAAAGAAAGAAAGAAAGAAAGAAAGAAAGAAAGAAAAAACGTTTATTCCAGACACAGTAGAAACAAAACAATAAACACGAAATAGCCAAAACTCAGCATTTTGCCAGTAGAGCCAGCGCTGGTCTTCAAGTAAACTAGATCTAGACTTAACCGGGACCCTATTTCTTGATCCCTTACTATGAGTAGATACTTAATGTCTGCCTACGAAGCTGGAGGTTCCGCGGGTTCGCATCCCCGGCGAGGGTATTATTTGTGCATTTATTTGTCACAAATATTTGTTCCTTGGTCATGGCTGTCTATGTAATTAAGTACCTATCTATAAAAGGTGCCCACAAGGAAAGGGAAAAATTCTAAGAGCATACAAAAAAATGTAAAAAGAGTTTTGGTCAAAACAGCAAAAAAACATTTTTTTTTAGTTTTTTTTTTTGATGTTTTGAATGCCTTAATACACAAAAAAATAATTTTATTAATCAAACTATCTCAAAAAATGCACTTTAAAGTTTTTTTTACATTTGCTAGGTAATTAAAGATATTTTTATTCATTTGATGTCTGTCAATTAAGTGTGACAAGACTAAGACAACATGGTGACAAAATGGTTTCCTAAAATGCCTTTATCAAAGCGTAACGGTCTAAAACGGTTTTAAAAAATCTAATTTTCTCTTAAAATAGACTGAATCCAAAAACCTTCATTATGACATTTTTAACTTCAAATTTGGTCAGAAATCAGCAGTTGAATTTTTTCCCTTTCCTCATGGGCACATTGTATGTATCTATCTATTATATATATCATCGCCTGGTATCTACATCACAAGCCTTAATTGAGCTTACCGTGTGACAAGATCGATTTGTGTCAGATGTCCCAAGATATGTAGCTATTTATCATATCAGCCGAAAGACGTCCACTGCTGAACATAGGCCTCCCCCAAAAATTGCCACGATGTCCGGTCCAGTCCTGCGCCACCCGCATCCAGCGGACTCCTGCGACCTTCCGAACCACTCGAGAACGTTTCCGCCGCAACGGCCATCAGTTCTACGTGCAAAGTCCCACTGCCACATTCACTTTAGCAAATCGGAGAGTGATGTCGGTTATTTTGGTTGTACTACGGGTAACCTCATTTCTAATACGATCTCTGAGATGAAAGCGACGCAATGTACGTGTGACCTGAAGGTTGACTGGTAGAGAATGCCTTACGGCATTAGTGCGCCTGTTGTATCTGTATGTTTTTAATGTACAATAAAGTTTAAAAAAAATAGATATACCGTGGCACGACAAAGATTGGACATTTTATTAAAAAGGCTCACCAAGTCATGAAATACGATTTAATTTAGTAAATTGTACCATAATATTTTATTATTAATAATGAAGAAATTGAGTTCTCATAGTTTGTACCACGTCGCTTGTAAACCGGTTTGATGTTGATACGAGAACGAAATCGTGAATGGAGAGGAAGCAGGCGGGACGGGCCGCCTCTCACACCGACGTTAAGCATTTAATGTCTTAAGAGGAAATAGCAGCTGGCTTTTTCAAACAAATATACTCCTCAGTTTTGTACCCTCCCCTGGATATTTCAGCATTTTTAGGGTTCTGTATTAGAGCATTTTCACTTCTAAGGATATTAACAGAAATAGTTTTTTATCATTAAATCCAGAAAGAATACGCGTTTATGCAATATACAAACACGAATAAAGTGGATTTACGTAAATATTTCATGCTTAACTGTCGTTACAAAGCTGATATCGAAGTTAACTTTTTTGTGAAAGTTAAGCTAATTGGGTGTCCCTAGAAGTGAAAATGCCCAGTAAACTAAGAACCCTTATAGCTCAGTGGGCGTTAGAACTGGTATCCTGTCGTTTGACCAAAAATTGTTTAACAAATTTACACTTGGCAACCAACTACTGGCAAAATTATGTTTCGGCAAATCCTTTTTTCTACAAAAACATCTTTGACAATTTATTATCTTAGCCAAATAATTAACAAATAAAATATCATTTTATAAGAGGTATTTCTGGCAAAAGAATATTTAACAACAAAGTAAACTAATAAATTTACCATTAGCCTAAAAATGTTTGCTAAAATGGGTTGGAGTATAGCAAAGTGGGTTTTTTTGTTGCAATCTAGTAAATTTTTCCCCAAAATCAAAAATGGCCGAGATATTCGACATCAAATTAAAAAAAAATTAACATAACATTCATCGTAATCTTGACCAAAATCTGCAGTGAGCGAGCGAAGCGAGCGAACAAAACCTTCCGGGGTAGATCCGACTCGGATAGGTTAGGTTAGAAGACTAAGGCGGGAGCTTTGCTCCCGCCTTAGTCTTCGAGGTTATTTTTTTTTATTGTAACCCAGAAAACTTTTCCCCAAAATCGAAAATGGTCGAGATAGGTATTCGGTGAATGTACAAATATGTTAAACGTAGTTTTAGGTGATATGTAAAATATACAATTGATTTATTTATTAATTTATACATTGTTCTAATGTATTAATTGCTTACTGATTATTTGTCAATTGAGTTTTTGTAAAATGATACATTTGCGGAATAACATTTTTGCCACTTACTACATTGGTGAAACGTTTGTTGTAAAATAAATATTTGCTAAGATTGTTTTGGTTAAACATTAGTGAACCGTTAGAACTAGACATTTGCGATTTGGTACAGGTATACATATTTATAATCCGCGCCGATAATGTGATAGAATAAAATATACATTTGTTTTTGTGTGGTAGGGCCGTAGGGCGTAACGTAGTCTTATACGTGTTTTTTTATTACATGTAATCCTATAGCAAAATTTATTAAATTTATTAATATAAATCATGGGTAGTTTTTCTATCAGGTTGTATTGACATCTGAATTTATCATTAAAAATTCTCGTTACATTGGTTTGTAGAGACAAGAAAGTAGAACGTTCTAATTTAGAACGTTTTAGTTATTATCGATAATAATATGAGTTTTTTATTCATGACGACTTCGTCGTGTAACGATAAGATTCCATGTTTTGGATTGAGTGAAAATTTCAGGGATATTCCAATACATTCTGATGTCAAAAATGGTTACACTTCTGCAATAAATATTAACGAAAGTAGACATCAGCTGGTTTTCTCGTATTTTCTATGAAAAATTTCACCTGCCCCGTATTCCATAAGTTGTATAATTACACCTATAAGTTGCACCCTTTGTAGCAACTGACAGGTTACTGCTAGTTTCCTGTTCGTTGCCGCCGCAATTTGGGCTCTACTTTCCACTTACGATCAGGTGGAGTGGAGCCACTTTGTTGTGCCAATATAAAAAAAATCATTGACCGCGAGTGTAGATTCGGTGTAAACGCGTCCATCGTGAGATTCATTCATAAGTCAAGCAATAATAAAGGTGTAACATTATGATTTTTTTTAAACTCGTAACAAATTGACGGACAGACATATTTATATGTTTATATGATACAGCGGATGTCGTTGTTTTTATTAATTACGACATTAAATACTAATGTTGCATTAAAGGTGTAAATGGTCTAATCGAAGGTAATGGTACTGATATAACCTGATAAATAAGTTGCTTCTAGCTAGTTTTAGAAGCGGGGTATGTAGTTATTTTTTTATGTGACAAAGGTAGACAACTGAGCTCTCAGCCCACTTGATGGAAAGCGGGAACTGAGGCCCATGGACATAGTGACCAAAAAATCGCCTATGCGCTGCCTACCCTGAGGACTGGGATTGCCTCTATGCCAGTAATTACACCGGCTATCTTACCCCAAACCGAAACGCAGTACTAACTATTTAGCGGCAGATTAATGGGTAAGACGGTGGTAGCTATGCGACCCTGCACGAGGTCCTACCACCAGCAAACACGTACATGTATTTAGTATACCGCAAAACCACTAATAGTCTAAACGCCCCCAACAATGATCCAAAACTTAATCGAATATTAATTAATAATTTTAGTCAGCCTCTGTAGCCTAGTTTGGTAGTGACCCTGCCTACGAAGCTGGAGGTTCCAGGTTCGAATCCCGGCGAGGGCATTATTTGTGTATTTGTTTATCACAAATATTTGTTCCTCGGTCATGGCTGTCTATGTATTTAAGTATCTGTATGTATCTATCTATTATATATATCATCGCCTGGTACCCAGATCACAAGCCTTAATTGAGCTTACCATGGGACTAGGTTGATTTGTGTAAGATGTCCCAAGATATTTATTTATTTATTTAATTACTGTATCCCTGTTTCCATACATTTCCACTCAATATCTTAACCCAACTTCACCCATAACCCATAAACGCCCAAATCCGACTTGACACTGAAACACAAGACGCTGGGACCCGAAATGGCACAAATAATCGACAATTAGGCCGGACACATTATCCTACCATTTGACATTTCCACGGACTTTACTTTGACACAGTAGAAATTTAACAGTAGTTGGCAAATCCATGGTACCTATTAAATAAATAAATGAAATTTTATCACTAGGTACATATTATTGCCATGTGATGACGGTAGTAAGAATACATTTGTCACCACCCCAACTCCTCCTGCGGGTGTCGTAAGAGTCGACTAAGGGATTGAAGTGTCACCGACCATTTTACAAGATTGATGATGGGCAGCAGCGTCATCATAGTGGCGATTATGGGCATTTACCTCCTAATGAGCATATACGCATAGTTAATAGGAGAGGCCTACGTCCAGCAGTGGACTAACATAGGCTGATGATGATGATGATGACATATTATTTATTAATACTTTATTCAGTAGATCAACAAAATAATTACATGAAAAAACCCCCAAAGTCAAACTATTCTTCATTCAAGTAAGCTTATTAATAAGCATTTTCGAATCGTCTAAAGATCAATAGAGAAAAAAAATCTACTACTGGTTCTAACCCTACACCGTTTCTGAGAAAAACCAGTAAGAAACTCAGGTGGACTTATTTTTTCGAAACAGTATAATAATACATCTTATTAAAATTACTTAAAAAATTGACTTTTATGGACATTTTTATAAAAAACCTAACTTATAAAGAGAGATAAATAAAGAATAGTAAAATAGTAAACAAAAATAATTCTTATTGTACAAGTTCACAATATTATTGTTATTATGTTTCTACAGGGTGCCCCACATATACCTAATGGACCACCCTGACACCCGAGGTAGGTCGACCCAAGAGGTACCTAACCAACATAACATGACCTTAGTAAAAGTTGGACGGTTTTCGAGATATTGCCAAATTTAAGTTTTTTTTAACTTGTCCTGAAAATTTATATCTATCATCAGCATACGAGTAATTCAAGGGGATTCAAACAAAGGACTTCACGCTTCGTAGGCCGGACCAAGTCTAAAGTTAATCTAAAGCCTAAACCAGTATTGTCCCAACAAACAGAGAGTTTCCTATTAGTTGGTAACCCTACTCGCCTAGGGTTGTCAACTTTGCTATAATAATTACTTCAAGTATGTACTGTGTTGATGACCGGAAATCCGTTCTTTTACCCGTTTTAAAATCAACTCGTGAAGAATATTCAATATACAATCAAAGACAAACTATTCTTTATACATGTAATTTTCGAATCGTCTGACACTATCAAGAGAGAGCAATAAAAATCGTTCCAGAAACTCTTTTTTTACTGGTTCTTCTCAGGGACGGTGTAGGGTGGTGGACTTATTTTTTCAAAACAGTATAATAATACACTTATTATAATAACATGTATTAAAGAACTTATTACATAAAAAAATTACTTTTATAGACCTTTTTATAAAAAACCTAACTTAAAAAGAGAGTTAAATAAAGGATAATAATAATAAACTAAAATAATTCTTATTATACAAGTTCACAATAGTATTATGCATCTATATCTATAATACTAGAAATGTAAAGACCTAAAATCTTCCTATGTATTAACATTTAGAAAACTGTAACATCTCTGATATTGCCAGCTACATAGAATCATACACTTCACACATCAGCCATTTACTACATAGTCCACTGCTGGACATAGCTTTCCTCTAAACCTCTCCTATACTTCTATTAATGCCTATGCGAAAGAAGCCCGTAATCGCCACGCTGGGAAAGCAAGTTGGCGATCGTAGTAGTGAGTCCACTATGATGACGCGGCTGCCCCTCATCAATCTCGAATAAATGAATAATCAGTGACACTTCAATCCGTCTGATAAAATGATAACTATCCTTTTCCTTACGTGTAAATATAAAAAAATGGACAGTTAACATTTATCTATCCTAAATACTCCTACCAATAATTTCCCAACCCCAAAAATCTACCAAGAATCCTTCAAACGATTTGGAAAGATTCCTCACTTAATTGCAAATATTGACAAACTCTAATTGTATGTGTATTTTACACAGTCGGCAACCCTAGCGAGCTAGGGCTGGCAATTACGCGGCTACAAGTATGTGAAGACAACGCCCTTACGGTTTGCAGTCCATTGGTGTACACTGTCGAGCGAAGCCATTTGAATTTTGGGGAGGTTTTGTAAGAGTTTGGAATTTAATTTGTGTTTGCCGTGTGGTGACGGCAGTTTGCCGCGTGGAGACGGCAGTAAGAATACATTTGTCACCACCCCAACTCTTCCCGCGGGAATAGTAAGAGTCGACTAAGGTTTTGCAGTGTCAATGACCATTCTTTAGTTTGATGGATGACGGGCAGCAGTGTCATCATACTCATCATAGTGGACATATTACTGCGATCGCCAATCCGTTTGCCCACCGTGGTGATTATGGGCATTTACTTCCTAATGCGTCTATGCGCATAGTTAGTAGGAGAGGCCAACGTTCAGCAGTGGACTATGAAAGGCTTATGATGTACTGTACGTAGGTAGAAAACAAAACAAAATGATAACAAATATGGCTGACTTTCCGGGTTCCGGTTTTGAATCCCGGTGAGGGCATTATTTGTGTATTTATTTATCCCAAATATTTGTTGCTTGGTCATGGCTGTCTATGTATTTAAGTACCATATAATATCTGGGTCACAAATCGTCCGAGAAAACGTGCGTCTTTCCTGTTGACATTGCGAAAGTTAACAGTTCTATAACAAATTAGGTTTTGACCAAATAATTCTTAAGAACCAGAAGCCACCTATTGGCTTGAATTCGTCCAACAAAAAATAGGGTTCTAGAGCCCTCTACGAACAAATAAAACATGGAAGCCGCACGCCATACTAAATTGCCTTTCAAAAACGGTCCTGAATTTTAGTTGACAAGTGTCACCCCCTGTTCAATGCTTCACGGTAATGAATTTGATTGTCAACCTATACAAACTTAAACCGCCATTTAAAAATAGTTGTGATTGGTCCATCAAAGTTTTGATTGGCGATATTCTATAAACATTTTTTGTCAAAGATGTTGCGCCGAAATATGCGCGGTGCGGTGTCACGAAAAGCGCTGTGTCCTGCCCATCTTGGCACAATTGAACAATTGGTTTTGGGGGCATATTAGAGCTGGCGTTAGACGTCCATGTTATATGTGGTCGCAGAGAGCCCTTAACATTGATATGTGATATATCCACAGGAAAGATTTGTAAACTAAATCATACAAAAAATCTGTATGACCCATCTTCATCCACGCTTGGTCCCCACACCACAAGCTTTAATTGACTTTGCTTGACTTGAGCTTTTATCCCTATCCATAGATATTTATTTCTTTATTTATCAGCGCAAGCGTGATAATCTTGACGTATCAAAAAACAACGCGAACGAAAACGTTACTTTCTATCTTAAAGTACACTTTAGACGTTTTAATTTTAAGAAGACATATTTTAGCGGGGATATTCGCGCGGGGATCCTCAAGGAGTCCACGGGCGATCCTTGCGCAAAGAATTGCTGTCGCAATCCAGCGCGGGAATGCCGCCTGCGTGCTGGGCACCTTGCCTAGGGGGCCAAATTTAAATTTATAGTTTGTAGTTTGGAGACCCAAGAGCTGGCAGCTTCCTCGCTCAACGCATTAGCTTGGCAATCCAACGAGGAAATGCTGCCAGCGTCCTGGGTACCATGCCGCAGGGGCCTGTTTTAGATTTATTTTACATTTTATTTAGTTTTATTTTATATTTTATGTAGTTTTAGTTTAGTTATACTGTTTAAATAAAATTTTGTATTTGTAGCTTGTTTAAAAACGAATAAACTGATACAAAATTAAACATATCAAAGTTTGTAGTTAGTTTTATTCTTACTTCATTTAATATTAGTAGTTAGTTTTATTTTTAATTAGCCTTAATTATTATCCTGTTTTTGTACATTTTATGATTAGATAAAATTCTAACTGTGCATTTTAGCGTTTTTATTTGTTTAGTTCCGTCACTTTAGCCATTGTTGTGTTAAGTTTCTTCTGTTGTATCACTGACAGTGTCCCGACTGGCACAGAGTAATTAATTAAACTTGGACAAGTCGTGTTCGGCCGAAACTTGCTTCAGCCAACGTCGGAAAAGACAACACTGATTTTATGTAGTTATGTCGTTCGATGATATAGTGTAAGGGCGGATTTTTATTTTGTTGTCGTCTTTTTAATTTTTCCAAATTTAGACTTTTTTACATATTTTCTACTCAGAATCACGAGCTCTTTCAATCCTGATAGAAATAAAAAAGTGTCTCAAAAAAAATCCGTTGAGTTACTATTTTTCATACACTTTTTGCGACCGTAAGTCCGTAACTCAGTGGAAGACTAAAAAATGTATGGAATTCTTGGGACACTTTTTTCTGCTAATGAGGATCGAAAAAGCTCGCGATTCTGAGTAGAAAAAATATGAAAATATCCGAATTTGGAAAGTTTGAAATAACCACAACAAAATAAAAATCCGGTAGACGCAGTAGGTACCTAATAAGGAATTTTCAGAAAATATTTCGTGATCATTAAATAGGGGATTTCATTTCATCAAGCTGACAAGTGCGATAATTGTTAAACTAATGTTTCTCGTATTGTCAGCGTATTGGGCGGAGCACATTGCGCGTAGAACCGATGGCCGTTGGGGCGGGAAGGTTCTCGAGTGCCGGAAGGCGCAGCGTGGGTAAGCCTCCCACAAGGTGGACTGATGACCTGGTGAAGGTCGCAGGATTTCGCTGGATGCGGGTGGCACAGGACCGGTCATTGTGGCAATCTTTAGGGGAGGCGTATGTTCAGCAGTGGACGTCTTTCGGCTGATATGATGATGATGAAACCATGAAAAAAATCTAATATTGCTAGATCATGCTTCTTTGAGCTGTTTGTTTAAATGTTCGCAAATTAAATTAAAATATATTATACGAGTAGTAACGCAATATTATATATATTCGGGTTACATATAGTCGATTTACTAATATTAATTATGCGGCGCCCTAAGTTTAGTGGAATCGACATTGCAAACAGTTTGACCACAGCATTCTTAAAACAGTTACCTATTTAAATATAAAATAATTAATTAAATACTTTCGATATTTTTGTTTTGAGTTGTATTTTTAAAGCAGTGACACTACTGCATAAGTTAACTAAGAATACATAAATTTGTCACCACCCCAACTCCTGCGGGTGTCGTAAAAGTCGACTAAGGGATTGAATTGTCACTGACCATTATTTGATAAAAGATTGATGATGGGTTGCGTCATCATAGTGGACGCATTACTGCGATCGCCAATCCGCTAGCCCAGCGTGGCGGTTATGAGCATTTACCTCCTAATGCATCTATACGCATAGATAATAGGAGAGGCCGACGTCCAGCAGTGGACTATCATTGGCTGATGATGTATGAAATACTTTACATTCAGAAGTATATCCGTAATTTGTGCTTTTTTATTTCGCAAATTTTCATATTTTTATAGACTCAATAAATTGTGTTACATTGTGACTTGTTTAAAAATAATTTAAATTAATCTATGACGATATATTTTTAACCGACTTCAAAAAGGAGGAGGTTTACAATTCAACGAAATCTTTTTTTTATGTTTGTATGTTCCCCCATTATTTGTGGAACAACTCAAACTGTTTTAATAGATATTTTTGTTTTGAGTTGCATGTAACACTACTATGTATATAAATTTAAATATTAGATGTCATATACATACTTACATACACTGCCCATGAGGAAAGGGAAAAAATTCAACAGCGGATCTCTGACCAAATTTGAAGTTAAAAATGTCATATGAAGTTTTCTGGATTCAGTCTATTTTAAGAGAAAATTAGATTTTTTCTTAAAACCGTTACGCTATGATAAACGCATTTTAGGAAACGATTTTGTCACCATGTTGTCTTAATCTTATCACACTTAATTGACAGACATCAAAATTAAATGAACAAAAATATCTTTAATTACCTAGCAAATGTAAAAAAACTGTAAAGAGCATTTTTTGCGATATATTGATTAATGCAATCCTTTTTTTGTGTATTAAGGCATTCAAAACATCAAAAAAAAGTTTTTTTTTTGCAGATTTGAGCAAAACTCATTTAACATTTTTTGCTTCTCTTGGTCTCAGGAATATGCTGTTAGTGGGCACCTTGTATAATTATCGTATATTACATCTAATATTTAAATCTATGACGCTATTTTACGCTCTTTTGACTTTTGAAGTTGCTAGCGCCATCTAGTAAACCACAGTTGTAGCAACTATGAAAGCGGCACGCTGAGCGATTGCGATGGCGTTGCGTTTCATTGATATTCGGTAGCTAGTTCATTCATTAAACCAGAGATGGAGTTATCAGACAAGTCGATAATTTTATCCAATTAGAATTTAAGTTTAGAGTCCAGTATAGTTTTTATGGGCATTTACCTCCTAATGCGTCTATACGCATAGTTGGTAGGAGAGGCCTACGTCCAGCAGTGGACTAACATAGGCTGATGATTTGATGTGATAGTTTTTACTACATTGTGATACTACAGAATGTTACAAATTGGGTATACAAGATAATAAAACATGAATACAATAATGATTTAGAACAACTTTTACAATGGGACCAAATACCTATGAAATCAAGAAAAAAATAGATTTTTGCAATCGACTCAGCCTAACAGGGCCGGATTTAAGGGGGGGCAACCGGGGCCACAGCCCCAGGGCCTCCACGAAAGAGGGGCCCCCACAATAGAGATTTCAAAAAAAAAATTTCAAATTCCAACTAGTAAGCAAGTAAGATTTTTTTTTTGAGTATTGAAAGTGATCTACTCCGGGAACTAGATTTCAGCGAAAACATCAACTTTTTCGGCGAAAAAACCTCGGAAGATTCCGTTCGTTAACGCTAAAATTTAATTTCAGATAATTCTCGTTTCCGATTATATTTATATGTTTGTTAAATAATAAAATAATGTATACTTGTCTCCACAAAAAAATATTTATTGAAAAAAAAATCTAATTTATTTGGAAAATAATTGGGGGCCAGGGGGCCTCCACTACTTTGTTGCCCCGAAGCCTCTTAACCTCTATATCCGGCCCTGCAGCCTAATAATTGAATACTGATAATTATATAAATATTTACTACTTTACTTAATACTTTGAAATAGTGATGTGATAATAGCGGCAAAAATAAATGGCCAGATAGCATCACATAATAACTGAATAATCGATTCCCATTAGTCGTAATAGTGTAACTTCCAACTCATTTCACCGGTGTAGATTGCTCCGAATGGGAGAAAATGTTAATTAATGATTTTCCATTAGAAATAGTTCTGTGAACTGAGGTTTCATTAAAATTGTAAAACCCAATAGTTACTATGTATATACCACTATAGCCACTATGTATTACTCGTATTGGTAGTTACAATGAATGGTGGAAGCACTTCGAATCTTCATCATCATCATATCAGCCAAAAGACGTCCACTGCTGAACATAGGCCTCCCCCAAGATTGCTACAATGACCGGTCCTGTGCCACCCGCATCCAGCGGACTCCTGCGACCTTCACCAGGTCATCAGTCCACCTTGTGGCGCGCCTACCCACGCTGTGCTTTCCAGTACGTGGCCGCCACTCGAGAATCTTCCAGCCCCAACGGCCATCGGTTCTACGCGCAATGTGCCCACTGCCACTTAGCGATTCGGAGAGCTATTTCGGTTACTTTGGATCTGCTGCGGATGGTTTCATTTTTTATACGATCTCGCAGAGAGACTCCTAGCATAGCCCTCTCCATTGCCCTTTGAGTGACTTTTTTGGTAAGGGCATAATATTATAATCAAATGACCTGGGTACCTAGACAAGTTGCCAATCGCTAACGCTTAATCGTCAATCGTAAACAAAAGGCAGCTAACTGTCTTTATCGCACTAATATGAAAGAGTGGCAGAGAGGGAAAACTACGATACGCTACTAAGCGTTAGGGATTGGCAACTTGGCTAAGCGTCCTGAGGGCTTACCGCGAATCACGAACGAAGTGTTGCCTCTCTCTCGCACTAGGAAATTCGAACGTAAGTGTGACACGGTTACACGTCGATCGTGGTTTGCGGTAGGGTCTCTGTAGCCGTATCATGACTTTGCAAGTATTAAGGTCCGACCGAGACCCATATTTTAGTCTCGGCCGAGACCGAGACCGAGACCGAGAATAAATTTGATTCTCGGCCGAGACCGAGACCGAGACCAAGACTTGGTAGAAAGGATAAAAAACGTATAAATTACAAAAAAAACCCTAGCAAATACCTATAGTAAGTCCAACGTCAAACTAAATACAGCAATTTTTTTGGATATTTTCTTTTTTTGATTTTTTTTATGTAGGTATCACAAAAACCGGTATTCGAATTTTAGGTATTTTTATCGATAGTATGATAGGGTCGCTTAAATTATTCCTCCCGTTCATTTTGAAGTGAAATTAAAGTCAGTTCATGTCAATATGACACCAATAAAATCGCAATAAGTTCTCGAGATGGCGTCAAGCTCACCAATTACAGCTCATTACGAATCTCGGCCACGGCCGAGAGTCCCGGACATTTTTGGCCGAGAGCCGAGAGGGATATCTCGGCTCGATTTTTGGCCGAGAATGTCGAGACCGAGACCGAGATCTCGGTCGGAATCGGTAACGTTAGGTTTTACGTAAGACAGGCCATCGCGCTCGCTCCAATATGTCAGTGCGACCGAAAGCATTACTTATCAAGTAAAACGTATAGCCTGTGCGATTTAAGAATGAACTTTTGACAGTTATAGATTAACCCTTATTAATATAAGGGTCACCGTTTTACCTGTTGACCTGCCGCAATAGGTAGTACCGTGTTTCGGTTTGGGGGTAAGATAGCCGGTGTAATTACTGGCATAGAGGCAATCTATTTAAGTCTTCAGGGTAGGCAGCGCATAGGCAATTTTTTGGTCACTATGTCCATGTGCCTCAGTTCCCGCTTTCCGTCAGGTGGGCTGAGAGCTCAGTTGTCTACCTTCGTCACATAAAAAAAATGAGGGTAGTCCCCATTTTTCCGATAGATAGTCTTTTCGTCAGGTGTCAAGGCTCTTTTCCAAACTGCCAAATATTCATACTTAGAAATTTGTATAACTATAACTTATCAATTACGGTTACGGCTGCAGTGCTTAAAGGAGCACAGTCAGTGGTACCAAATATTACTGCAACTAAAAACTCCCATTTTCTTACGTAAATCCAAAACTAGAAGAAGCCTTTAAATGTTTTAACGTCCAAAAACTGATGTTCCATACTTACCTTGCATACGCGAGAGACCCATGTCATAGATTACTTAATAACATACAGGGTGAACGATATGAAGTTTTACCAAGTAGATTTTTTTTATGTCTGGTGTCAAAGCAATACCGGCTTATTATCGGAAATATATTTTGGACACCGCATTGAAGTCTTAGGCACGGAAATATTCGGGTTGTAGACCGCAAATTATTTTTATAGAAAAAACCTAAATTAAAAAGAGAGATAAATAAAGGATAATAATAATAAACAAAAATAATTCTTATTGTACAAGTTCACAATATTATTATGAATCTATATCTATATTACTAGAGATGTAAAGGCCTCTAGTTGTAAGAATAAAGAGAAATTAAGATTTAGAGATGTAAAAGGTCTCTGAACGTCATGATTTTAACAATAATAATAAAATAGAAAATTAATAATTTAGTGACAATCACAAAGTAACTATTCTTCTTATATAAAAGACAACAATCAATACCTATTTAAACTCAAATATTAAATTAAACAAGAGATCTTTAGTCTCTAATGTCAATAATACATAACTTTGGATATGTAAAGTGTCCCCAATGTCAGTTAATAAGTAATAATAATGATTTGGAGGTGTGAAGAATCTCCAAATGTCAATAAAAAGTAAATAAAAAGGAGTATGAAACAAATGTTTCATGTTAGAAAACAGTTAAACAAACAGTCTAGTAAACTAATGCTACAGGATACATCATTATTATGTATGCAATAAGTCAAAATTTTGCTATATAGGGAGATGAATGGGCTCCATGGTGAAATATATTAAAAATTACATTAAATAAGTAAAATATATTGTAAAAGGTCTCCACGGTCAAATGAATTTTAGATGCTAAGAATAATAAATAAAATTAATAATTTTGGAGATGTAAAGGATCTCCAAACGTCAAAAAATAATAATAAGAGGCTGTTAAGCTACCTACCTACCGCTAAGCTATCTACCTTCGTCACATAAAAAAAACTAGATACTTGTGTATTAATAGGTAGCTATTACATTTTATTTTCACGCGTGCTTTTACAATCCCGACGGAACTCGAGTGGTTTATCTCTTATCATTATTATAATCTTTGCCTCAGGCTTTAATAATAAATCTTAAAGCACGCCTAACTGCTTAACTTTTAAACCGGCAGCCATCTTCTTTTTATTTATGATCAATTCTTACTCTAAACGTCGTAAGTTGTGACATTATTCTTAATTATTGGATCTGATTTTTTTATCTTTTTTTGTTTTTATGGTTATGAGTTGTGACTTTTTAATTTGCATTAGCTGAAGTAAAATTGAAATATATACCAAATTGCGAATTTGTAGTCATCATCATCATCATCATATCAGCAGCAAGACGTCCACTGCTGAACATAGGCATCCCCCAAAGATTGCCACAATGACCGGTCCTGCGCCACCTGCATCCAGCGGACTCCTGCGACCTTCACCAGGTCACCAGACCACCTTGTGGGGGGCCTACCCACGCTACGTGTTCCGGTACGTGTACGTGTGTTCCGCTAGTGTTTGAAGACGAAAGTCTTTAATCAGTGTGTGTTGCCAGTGATGACATACGGTACTGAAACGTGGCCGCTTACGATTTGTAGTACTACCTAACACAGAATACCTATTAGTACAAGTACAGAAAACCATCTCTAAAAATCTGTTTAAAGAAGTAATGACTCTCGCTACGATACTATTAAGTTTAAATTCCCACCGCGCAACGCTAAATGTCACGTAAAACTGCGCTTTCTTTCTATCGCGTAACTCATACCTTTTTTGAAGAATAAGGTTGCTTCCTGTTATTTTTTTTTTTTATTGTTCTCTGTTATAATCAATTCTTTACCAGCGGTCGAATTAGTACGTAGATATTCGACGAACAACATTCGCGAGTGCGCGACGTGCGTCACCGCTCGCCGTGAGGCCCTACTGCTATGCTATTCTCTTATTCACACCTTCTACGCTGCGTTCATCAACGAGCTCGACGCTTTGTCATAGGCTCGACGTCGAGACAGCCGCCTTCACTTCGACGTCGAGCGCAGTGCTGCGGAAAACGGTATTCACTAACGTAGAAAAGCTCGACATCGAACTGTAGGCGGTCACCTCCGATGCAGGTCGATTCTTTTCGCTTCTTCTAATAAAAAGCACATTATGGTCAATCTAGCAGCCATTTTATTCATGCGTCTCGACGATAAAATCCTAGCTTTTTAATTTGAAATTAGAGGCTGTGAGCGAGGTTGTGGGCGAGTACGTCGCTGTTTTTCGTTAGAGAATACGAAGTTCGTACATTAAACGTCAAACTCTCGACGCAGTGTAGTTCCAGCTCACGCCGCATTCGTCGCCGAGCACTAGTGTCGTCTAAAGTACATTAGTGAATACTATTTACCATACCATTTTTAGGCTCAACTGACACAGCGCTGATAGCAAACCATTTCCTTAGTGAATAACACTGCAGCAGGGGACTAAAACAAACTGACAATGTGATTTATTGACAACGATGAGTAACTAGGAATTGAAGATTCGACCCTCAGTAAAGTGGATTTACACCAAACGAGCGAATTCTCATTCTATCCCCACTCTTCGAAATTCGTTCGCTACACAAAACGTAATTCGTCGAAATTCGTTAATTTTGTAGAGTGGGGATAGAATGAGCATTCGCTCGTTTGGTGTGACCTTTATATACTATGCCGTGTGGTGACGGCAGTAAGAACAAATTTGTCACCACCCCAACTCTTCCCGCGGGAGTCGTAAGAGTCGACTAAATGATTGAAGTGTCACTGACCATCCTATGATTTGATTGATGATGGGTAGCAGCGTCATCATAGTGGACACAATTACTGCGATCGCCAATCCGCGTGCCCAGTGTGGTGATTATGGGTATTTACCTCCTAATACGTTTACGAGTATGTTTCATAGCACAATTCCTCCTGCGGGTGTCGTAAGAGTCGACTAAGGGATTCAAGTGTCACTGACCATTATTTTATAAAAGATTGATGATGGGCAGCAGCGTCATCACAGCCCACACCTGCAACCTGCAATCGCCAATCCGCTTGCTCAGCGTGGTGATTGTGGGCATTTACTGCGTTTACGAGTATACGCATAGTTAGTAGGAGAGGCCTACGTCCAGCAGTGGACTGAGATAAGCTGATGATGTATGATGAATGTACACTAACGTCACCCCAACAAAATATCAACATAACCTTTAAAACTTAAAAAATCCACGTCAAAAATACAAGCAAAAATTCCCCGCTCGAATAACATCACGTTCATTTTTTAATTAAATTGGAAAAAAGTGTAAAATGAGAGTACCGCCTCCATTTAGTAATTGGATTTGTATCGCCATACATGTACGGTGTAAGTGCCATGTGTTTTTTGTTTGTTTTTACTGGGTGGGCGGATTTTAGGCTCTCAATTTGGGCCAAAATACCTACAGCTAGGTACTATTAAAAATTGAGATTGTAGTAAAAAAAATATGTAAACAAAATGTAGACTGTAATACTTTCTTCGGTTACCGCGAGGATTACACATGAAAAATGTAAATTATGAAAACGTATTAACTTGCGTATATTAATTAAACTTATTTGTATATTAATTATATTTATTATAAAGTGTTCGATCGTCGGGATGAAGTTAAATTTAATTAATATAGGTACGCGAGATTATCCGTTTTCATAGTGTTATTTCTTAAAACTCTCTTTTTATGGCATTTCTTGACTTTGACACATTTCGTGAAATACGTTCGTAGTTTTTTTTACGTTAATACTAATCAATGTCAACAATTTTAACCAAAAATATATGTCAATTCAAGGGTTAAGATTTTAAGTTCGTAATAAAACCAAAATTGTATTCTAAAAGTGTGTGATTACGAAATAATGTACGCATCTAAACATTCTAAACCAATCATCAGTAGAATAAAAAAAAACGTAAACAAACCTAAAAACTTGCATTTTAGTACAGATGCTGCCTTTTTAGGCATTTTACGTCAGGTTCAAAACTTCTGAGGGCCATCTGTCTGTACTAAAAAACGTCGTACGAGACACGTGCAAAAACGAAATTCGTAACTCGTGTCGATTTAAATCACTCCCTATTGGTCGTGTTTTAACATCACCACTCGTTTCGAATTTCATGTCGTTCGCACTTGTGTCGTAATGTATTATTATTCCATAATCACCCACTTTCTGAACACAATCTTAGAGTTATTACGAACTTAAAATCTTAATCCATATAACGTATCGAGATTTAGGAACACCCTAAATTGGCGTAACAAACAGAGAGGCGAACATGGCTTACTTTATTTTTATATTACCTGCGACCATATATAACATGGACCTCTAACGCCAGCTCAAAAATGCCCCCAAAAACAATTGTTCAATTGTGCCAAGATGGGCAGGACATAGCGCTTTTCTTAACACCGCGCATATTTCGGCGCAACATCTTTGACAAATGTTTATAGAATATAGCCAATCAAAACTTTGATAGACCAATCACAACTATTTTTAAATGACGGTTCAAGTTTTTACAGGTTGATTTTGAAATTCATTATTGTGATGCATTGAAGAGGCGGTGACACTTGTTAACTAAAATTCAGGACCGTTTTTGAAAGGCAATTTAGTATAGCGTGCGGCTTCCATGTTTTATTTGTTCGTAGTATATTACAATATTTATTTCAAAATTGAGTAATAATATACGTAATAAAACCTGTTTCCCTTCATTACATCAATTTAAGGGTCACCAACCAAGTTTACCCTATTTATTATATCCTATTATCTAGGGTCATCACCGCTGATATATCGCTAGTGATATCACCGAGTTTGTTAAAGGTTGAAACGAATCGGCCCCGCAATCGCTCCCGATCGCCTAATCAGGCGACTCATTCGTGATATTACAACTGGGTAGGGTTGCCACTTATTGTAAACTGGTAAATCTGTGAACTATAAACTGTCGAACCTCTCTCTCTCGTTTTAAGATTAAATAAAAGAAAGCTAACGCTACCTCCCGATTTATATATGATTACAAAATAAATTACATTAATAGATATTTCTTTTAAATCCAATTCGCAGGCTTCGTCAGGTAGGTACAAAAATAGATTAATTACAAAAGACTACCCCGGGTCACTTTCGGCCTAAAGGTCCTCATGAATTTACAAGAAATAAGAAGAAATGTCCATATACCTAATTGATTTGTACCTATCGGAATTGTACGTCATACTCCCCGGCAGAACCACCTGAAGTTTAATAAACATGATATAAATATGTCAAAAAAAATCTACAATATATCTACAAAAGTCTACAACCAGTTGGAAAAATTCTACATGCCTAGTTTTTTTATAAACCTTGTTGTAAAGTGGTTCTGCCGCAGAGCATCTTCCCAGCAAAACCACTATGACTTATCTTTCTTATTACAAGTACTATTGACGCATTTATGATACCAAATAATTTTACATCAATTCTACAGGTATCTAGTATACTTGATCTCTCACTTTATTTTGTATACCTACACGAAGTTACGACATTTCGAAAATGTTACTATAAACAATTTTCTGAGCAAGTGGCTTAGTCCAAGCAGCATATCACACAAACACAATAACATAATTTGCTGTTAGTTAGTTGTGGAGCATGACGTGGAATTGTCCTTGAGTTGCAATAAAAAGTTATGTATTGTATTGTAGATCTGAAATGAAATGTATTAATGATTTTTTAGCAATATTTGCTATGGGCCAAAGCACAGTCGAGGGATTTAATTTCCTACCCATTTCGTACCTTGTCACAGGGACAATCAATATGAAAGCTGCTAAGACTGTCATATTATAGCTACTATGAGAAGGTACGAAATGGGTAGGAAATTAAATTCCTCGACCGTACCTATACGCAAAAAAATATGAGCTCGCTTTACCGACCAAAATGTACAGGATTTTTTTTTTGTTTTTCCACAGTGAACTACAGTCTGTAGTAAAAGGTATTTAACCTGCTCCAAAGTTTCAAAGGAATCGGTTAAGAAACTAGATCCATCGAACGAAAGCCGGATATACAATTTTGCTGGTGGTAGGACCTCGTGCAGGGTTCGCCCGGATAGCTATCTACCAACGTCTTACCCGATAACCTGCTGCTGAATAGTTAGTTCTGTGTTCCGGTTTGGGGGTAAGATAGCCGATGTAATTACTGGCATAGATAGAGGCAATCCATCTAAGTCCTCAGGGTAGGCTGCGCATATTTTGATCACTATGTCTATGGGCTTCAGTTCCAGCTTTCCATCAGGTGGGCTGAGAGGTCAGCTACCTTCGTCACATAAAAAAATAAGCAAGTTACAAGGTAAGATAGATTTGTGTAATATTGTCCCATGATATTAAAATTGATTCATTTACATAATAGATATTCATCATCATTACCGCCATCAAATAAACAGCCTAAGACTTTGCAGTCACAGGTGAGAAAAGTATTACTTTTCCCTTCTCTCAAGGTGGATTTACACCAAACGAGCGAATGCCCCATTCTATCCGTCACTTTAAGGTGCATTCAAACCAAAAGAGCATTCGCTGTTCTATCCCCCGTTCTACGAAATTAACCAATCACGTTTTGTATAACGATCGAATTTCGTAGAGTGGGGGGTTAGAATAGCGAATGTTCGTTTGGTATGAATTACTTTTTATTTAGCGAACGAATTTCGTACAGTTGGGAATGTTGGGATAGAATGAACATTCGCTTGTTTGGTGCGAATTCCCCTTCAGGGAAGAGAACTGACTTTTTGAAGAGGTAGTACTACGAACAAATAAAACATGGAAGCCGCACGCCATACTAAATTGCCTTTCAGAAACGGTCTTGAATTTTAGTTGACAAGTGTCACCCCCTCTTCAATACATCACGGTGATGTCAACCTATAAAAACTTAAACCGCCATTTAAAAGTAGTTGTAATTGGTCCATGAAAGTTTTGATTGGCTATATTCTATAAACATTTGTCAAAGATGTTGCGCCGACATATGCGCGGTGTTAAGAAAAGCGCTATGTCCTGCCCATCTTGGCACAATTGAATAATTGGTTTTGGGGGCATGTATGAGCTGGCGTTAGACGTCCATGTTATACTATATGGTCGCAGTCCGTGGGTATCTAATTTTTTTTGGATATCTTGGTAGTTGTCAAGTACAAAATGGTGGCAAAGGTAGTATGAAAAACATATTTTTTTAATCTCACTTGTGGCAACCCTGGCGACGTCGTCAGGCGTCCAAATGGCACAATCCCGTAGAACATCTCGCAAATATTGTTATTACATTTTGTTTGTATGAATTCCTTTTCTCCGCGAAGTATGAAATTACCCGACAACATGAGTTACGGTATTTTTGCTTGTGGTTTATTATTGTTTATAATTTACTAGCTGAGCGCGGGTTTGCTTGAGTATTTCAAGGTGGTGGTGTGAATTTAACTATATCGAACGCGTAATTTACTTTTCTTAAACTTGTAATGAAATGTTTACATGAAGTGCCTCAAATCAATCAAATAAGTACGTAGTTTCGGGATGAAACTAATGAATGACATTTCTTTTTATATTTAATTACAAGTTTAAGAAAATAAATAAATATCTTGGGACATCTTACAAAAATGGACCTAGTCCCACGGTAAGCTCAATTAAGGCTTGTGATGTGGGTACCAGGCGACGATATATATAATAGATAGATACATACAGATACTTAAATACATAGACAGCCATGACCAAAGAACAAATATTTGTGATAAATAGGTAAATACACAAATAATGCCCTCGCCGGGATTCGAACCCGAAACCTCCAGCTTCGTAGGCAGGGTCACTACCAACTAGGCTACGGCGGCTGAAAAATGCCCTATACAATCTTCAGCCGGGAAAAGACTTATCTATTCAGCATGCAAGACCTTATTTCCCGGCTTTTGCAGTAATTTACTATCTTATCACATGATGGATGACTGCAGTAAGAATACATTTGTACACCCCAACTCTTCCCGTAGGTGTCGTAAGAGTCGAGTAAAGTTAAGTGAATGGCAACATATATCGAAATTATTATTATTCTTTTGGTTTAGACGTCTATATCATAGTTCATTTACCACATTTCACTGCTTAGTTAGTTTATTTTTAAGTTGGTTAACATTGGTAGAGTTCACAAAATAAAGTATTAATTATCTCTTGACAACTTAGAAGGACGCATGTTACATTGACTATGAGAGGGAAATCATAGTAGATTGTGTCACAAGGGATCAAAATGTTATATTTCCGGCGTGGGCGTATATTGAATCCTGAATGGAGCGACGAATTCCACAATTCTAAAGTGGAATCCTGAGAGTAATGAAGGATTCAAGCGTTAACGCCCAAGACGAAATAATTTTGATACCGTGTGACACATACTACTTTTCACACCACCTATTATGAGAAAAATAAAAGATATATCACATGTTTAAAGTTTATGCAAATAATCGATTCTGAAGCAATTTTTATCAATTATGAACGAACTTGTTTATTTTCAGATATCATTGTAATTTTTTAGGCTGGCAATAGAAAGTCCTTTAACAGAAAAGTGCCACTTTGATCCCTCCTAGCAAGGAAAAAAAAGGCCCGTATTGGAATAGGTGGTGTGAATAATAACTTAGGTATGGGCGCAGTACAATTATTTAAATATATTTTAACTGTTACTACTCGCTTACTTTGGATTTCGTGCTAGCATATATGCCATTTGATGCTTACTTATCAAATCCTTATTGTACGATGTCTGTTTGGTGTACCAAATAAACAAAAATAAAGAAATAAAAATAACACTTGATATTCATACATATTATTACCTGTTTTCATAAAAGCCCGTATGATGGCAACGCACTGTATGCGGCCGTTCCGAGCGTGTTCGGCACACGACGAATCATCAGTCGCGGGACTATTGTTCCCGGGTGCCAGGCCGCAGGGTGAGGGTGAGACTGCTATGGACATGCCCTGTGACCTGCGACCATATATTACATGGACGTCTAACGCCAGCTCAAAAATGCCCCCAAAACCAATTGTTCAATTGTGCCAAGATGGGCAGGATATAGCGCTTTTCTTAACACCGCGCATATTTCGGCGCAACATCTTTGACAAAGAGTTCAACATGTTTATAGAATGCAGCCAATCAAAACTTTGATGGACCAATCACAACTATTTTTAAATGGCGGTTTAAGTTTTTATAGGTTGATATTGAAATTCATTACCGTGATGCATTGAAGAGGGGGTGACAGTTGTCAACTAAAATTCAGGCCCGTTTTTGAAAGGCAATTTAGTATGGCGTGCAGCTTCCATGTTTTATTTGTTCGTAGCCTGTGAGTATCTTATTGCCGTCCTGACAATAAAATTATTAATTATAAATTAATGCAGGAAATTGAATATAATTTATTTTGTTAACGTATACCTTTTAATAGGCCCCTGGGCGGTAGGAGATTAAAGTTAGCAATGCACCGAAGCGTTTCCATAGTTCGAATGTTACCACCTCAGCACATGATTGGTGCAACAGTATGTCGCGGCGAGATAGATTTCCCGTCTTTTACTAACTATATTAATAAAAGAGGGACGGATAGTCTATCTCGCCGCGACATATTATCGCATCAATCATGTGTTAACCCTACAGATCAGGTTGAACAGTTTCAACCGATCTCGCTGGAGCGCAAACTTGTGGAAGTATTCCAGTGTATACCATTATGCTAACTTGAATTATTTCATAATCACGCACTTTCAGAACACAATCTTGGTTTTATCACCAACTTAAAACCTTAAACCTGAAGTTATCATATATTTTTTGGTAAATTTAGTACGTAATTAAATTATTGATATCATTCGTATTAACATAAAAATATATATGCGAACGTGTTTCACGATATGTGTCAAAGAGGTCAGATACTGTGGAAAGTCAGCCATATTTGTTTACTTTTTTTACTTTCAACTGATAAATTGTATAGTACCAACTATCGCACCCCGGTCTGGATGGGTCCTGGATTTTCCCAGGCAACCAACCAAACGGTTGTCCCATCGCTTTAACGCTCCCCGCATGAAGCCTAAATCAGGTTAAAAAAAAGGATGGTACAATCAACAACACACCTGTGAACACAGGCAAAGTGCCAAAAATATGTAAACAGAACTTTATTACCTGGACATAAAGGTGTGTATTCAAATTTCTGGCACTTTGTCTGTATCCACAGCTGTGTTGTCGATTGTACCATGGAAAATCCTTGGTATTGTTCTTCACGGGTGCGTACCGAAACGAATACAAATTTATTGCATAATTTCAGTCTACAAATGTTCAAAACGTAAAAAATCGTTTAATACAAAATGTAATGTCCAATTAGTATAAGCTAAAAATAATATAACATACATTAAACATATATCAGACATTTTAAGTAATTCTGTTTCATATAATCTTCATACCAAATACAAATTAAAATAAAATAAACATTAACGTCTCAAATAACTACGTAAACAAACCTCTCAGAAATAAATAGAACCAGAAAAGGTAGGTTTAGTTAGGATAGAGCGGCGATCTCCGTAGAAATAAACTGCTACCCATAATGGGGTAGGTTAGGTTAGAACTGCGACCCCCACGGAAATTAACAGCTACTAGAAAAATAGGTTAGGTTGGGTTAGAACTATGACCCATGTTGAAGTAAATTACTACCAGAAAAGTAGGTTAGGTTAAAACTAAGACCCCCATTAATATAAACTGATTCCAGAAAAGTAGGTTAGGTTGGGTTAGAACTGCGACCCTCACTGATATAAACTGATACCAGAAAAGTAGGTTGGGTTGTGTTAGAACTGCGACCCCGCAGAAATTACTGCGTTAGAACTGCGACTTCCATATAAATAAACTGCTACCATAAAAGATTACTACCCCAAAATATTTAAACTTACATGAATTATATTATTTCATTATTATGTTGATTATAGTAAACAATGTTATATGTAAAGTAAATTATACAAATTAAATTTATACGTCCTGAATAATACAGCATAAGTTTCTTATACGTTTCATTACTTACCCGTTCTTCACACATTCCGTGTAAATGAGCTCTATATTATGATAATAAGATCGTTTAAAAAAAAATCATTTTTCGTGACACATAAGTGAGGAAATATAAATTCATTGATGCACCTTAAATAGTATAAACTACTCGTATAATCGAAGGCGAACGAAAGTCTTATCCACATAATACTTACGATCGTGGTGACAATTAAACGCGCGTCGAATGAGCAAATAAAAACAAACTGTAACGAGACCTATTTATGTTGCATACAGTGTGGAAAATACTCTTTTGGTGTATTTTTCTCACACAAACTTTTATATACTCTGTTATACAGCGTGTTTTTCTCCATATGCTATAACTTTAAGGGAAGCTTATTTAGGTCAAATATAATTAATTTCTCTAAGAAACTAGTGTTTTAACTCTTACCGTTCTTGAGTTATTAAAAAAATAAGTTTAATCACTGAACATGTGTATTGCAACCTTTATTACAATCTAATGTTACTTATTTTGACATGTGCCGTCAGTCACCTGAGATTAACTTTTATTTTATTGTTAAGGTTCTCTCACATTTTCCATTTCATTTATTATGTATGAATACAAAAAAAAAAATATTTTTTATGGAATTTTCCAAAGCCGATATACCAGACAACTTCTATTAATGGCCCAAGTAACCTGTCTAATTTATCGCAAATCGAAACGAACACCCTGTATAATATAATATAACTTATATTAATTAATACGTCTTGGAGCCTGACCGCTGAAATTTTACTTACAATTTTGATACTTGAATAAGACAAAAGTACCAGTACGTAACATGTTAACAGAAAATATTTATTTGACCCTGCCGACGAAGCTGGAGGTTCCGGGTTCGAATCCCGCCGAGGGCATTATTTGTGTATTTATTTATCACATATATTTGTTCCTTGGTCATGGGTGTCTATGTATTTAAGTATCTTTATGTATCTATCTATTATAAATATCGTCCCCTGGTGCCCACATCACAAGCCTTAATTGAGCCGTGGGACTGGGTCGATTTGTGTAAGATGTCCCAAGATATGTATTTAATATGAGAGGCCTACGTCCTTCACTAGTTGGACTAAAATAGGTTGACTACATCATCACCCTATGATAGTCCACTGCTGGAGGTAGACCTCTCCTTGCGTACGCATTAGGAGGTAAATGCCCATAATCGCCACTCTGGGCAAGCGGATTGGCAATCGCAGTAATGTGGGCACTATGATGACGCTGCTGCCCATCATCAATCTTTTATCAAATAATGGTCAATGACACTTCAATCCCTTAGTCGACTCTTACGACACCCGCAGGAGGAGTTGGGGTGGTGACAAATGTAATGTGCCGTCACCACATTACAAAAATAGGCTGACTATGTGATTTCATTTATTCCAGAAAAACTTGCAGGACATAGTTACCCATTCATTTATTATACTGCTCATTAAGTTTCCCACAGGTAATCAGCTAAAAAGGTATAAAGGAACCGGTTAATATGCCACCGGATATCCTGGATATCCGGGCAACCGGCATAGGTAATTAATAGCGATTTTATCAATTCGCCATTTTGTCCCGTAATTGTCGTAATTATGCGACCCGTGTCGGAAAGCAAAAACGTATCCAATGAGGGATAAGATATACAGTAGGTCCACCATTAGCCTGTAATAGTCCACTGCTGGACAAAGGCCTCGGCAGGTGACGGCAGTAAGAATACATTTGTCACCACCCCTACTCCTCCTGCGGGTGTCGCAAGAGTCGACTAAGGGATTGAAGTGTCACTGACCATTATTTGATAAAGGATTGATGATGGGCAGCAGCGTCATCATAGTGGACACATTACTGCGATCGCCAATCCGCTTGCCAAGCGTGACGATTATGGGCATTTACCTTGCGTATATACGCATTTACTTAATGCGTATATACGCATTGTTAATAGGAGCGGCCTACCTCCAGCAGTGACTATCATAGGCTGATGATGATGATGATGGACAAAGGGCTCTCCTGTTACCTATGTGAACAGACGCATTAGGAGGTAAATGCCCATAATCGCCCCGCCGGGCAAGCGGTTTGGCGATCGCAATAATGTGTCCACTATGATGACGCTGCTGTCCATCATCAATCTTTTATCAAATAATGGTCAGTGACACTTCCTTTCCTCCATATTTAGTTACACCCACGGAAGAGTCGGGGTGACATACGAGTATATCGTATTCTAATTAGGAATGGAGTAATATAGAAAAACAAAAGAAACCGTGGAAATATCTGGCACAACTGATTTCGACACAATTTCCAGTGCACGCGAATTGTTTGCTGAAATCACGAAACGTCTTAATGGCGACTTCCTCGCACAACGCATCAGTATTGCGCTACAGCGAGGAAATGCCGTCAGCATCCTCGATACAATGCCAGAAGGGCCAATCTTAGATATAGGTTAGGTTAGTCACATTAGATAGTCAAATCTTACGTCACCCAAGGGGAAGATTTGGGGTGGTGACAAATGTATTCTTGCTGCCGTCACCACACACAAATTCACGTTTCCCTATATTTCGAGGGTTCCGTTGCTCTTCGATGTTGAACTTTCCTATGAGGCCTCTTGAGAGTGACCACATCTTAGTTCACGCTTAGAATCCTTAATGTTCTAATGTAATTGTCTAAAGGTGTGGTTAAACTGAAAGAGCATTCGCTGTTCTAACCTCCCACTCTACGAAATTCGATCGGTACACAAAAAGTGATTGGTTGATTTCGTAGAACGGGCGCTAGAACAGCGAATGCTCTTTTGGTTTAAACGCACCTATACATGCATGTACCCTGTTCCATATTAAAATAATAACAAGTACTACATACCCGTATCATTTCTCACTTTTGTTTTTTGTTATCATGTATTTCTTGTCACTAATCGACCTACTGTAAGGCTTCATACACTATCCAACCGTATATTAATTTGTATAAAAGTAAGTGTTGTTTGCTACTCTGTTGTTGATGCTACATTACATTAGAATTATGTAAAACTGTGCTTTAATAAAACAACGTCGAAAGGAGAACCTCCTTTTTTTAGGGTGGTTAATAAAGTAGCTATACCGGCAGTAGTATTTCTCAAGGTCTATTTTTATTTACTATGCTGCGACCATAAATAACATGGACGTTTAACGCCAGCTCAAAAATGCCCCCAAAAACAATTGTTCAATTGTGCCAAGATGGGCAGGACATAGCGCTTTTCTTAACACCGCGTATATGTCGACGCAACCTCTTTGACAAATGCTTATAGAATATAGCCAATCAAAACTTTGATGGACCAATCACAACTATTTTTAAATGGCGGTAAGTTTTTATAGGTTGACATTGAAATTCATTACCGTGACGCATTGAAGAGGGGGTGACACTTTTCAACTAAGATTCAGGACCGTTTTTGAAAGGCAATTTAATATGGCGTGCGGCTTCCATGTTTTATTTGTTCGTAGTTGCTATGTATTATAACATCAGCCTCTCTCAGTCCACGGCTGGACGCTTCTATTAATTGAACAAATATTAACGCATTTGAGGGTAAATGCCCGTAAGCTGGGCAAGCGGGTTGGCGTTCGCAGTAGTGTGTCCATATCCATATTCTATACGCGTAGGCAATGAGAAGAGACTGAAAAAGGCAGGGTGCTTAGACAAGTTGCCAATCGCTAGCGCTTCAACGTCAATTGTTAGCGAAAGGCAGCTAGCTGTCTTTGTCACACTAATATGAAAGAGTGACAGAGAGGGAAAACTACGATACGCTACTAAGCGCTAGCGATTGGCAACTTGGCTAATCATCCTTGTCATTTGTAGAAAGATATACTTAAGTGAAGCAATAAAACATACATTTTTCGATCACATATTGATACAATACAAAAACAGGAGAAATTACGCAAAAACAAAAGAAACTCAAAAAAACATAGATCACACAAGGCGGCATTATTGCTAAAGAGCGATCTCTTCCAGACAACCTTTAGTTAGAAGACACAAGATAACAAAAGGTAAGGCCTTTTAAGGGATTGCATAAGCCGGAGCCCCACTGCTGCGCACGGTTGAGCTACACACGTGGGTACATAAACGCTTTGTATGAAAATGTAGCTAGATACTTCCACAGTAGTGCACGAGCTCGCTGCGCACGAAATGACGTCACTGAACACGCGTGGTCTGTTCCGAAGTGCCTGACACGCACACGGATGCGCGCGTGGCAGGCAAAGCCCCACTGCGACCCACGCTGTACACGCTACTACGGACGAATGCCGTATCTACAGGGAGTACGTAGTATCCTGTTTTTGTATTCTACCCTTAATCATTTCGTGTATGATGTCAAAATGTGGTCTCGTCAATTGGTAGTATTTTTCAAATTTTTCTTCACTTAATGTTGACCATAATGTATGAAATTCTCCATGGGCGTTTCTGAATCTGATATGATTGTCAATCCAAAAACGATGTTTTCGTTTTCCAGTCAATGCACTTAATAGTAAATCATCACATTCACTCTCGTAGTCGTTTTCGGAAGAATTATCTAGTAATGATAATGCGCAGCGCAGCGAAAATGGACTGGCGCAAGTGTTGCTTCTACAGAACGTTTCTGAATAGTGAGAGAGCGTGCCTGTGAGTTGCAGTGGAAAGGTGGCCCCGAGTACCCCGCGCGCGCTTGCATGTGGACACACGCAGCTGACCAATGTGCCCACGTGGCCCACACGTTTTACGTGTGTGTGCACTGGTTGCTGTGAAAATGTTGACACACGCAGCCAGACCAATGATCCCACGTGGGCGACGTGTATAGCGTGTCCGTGCGTAGCGTGCGCAGCAGTGGGGCTCCGGCTTACTCGAGAAAATTTACTGGTGGTTGCTAAGACACGTGGCCGAGCGGTGCAGGCATCAGCCGCGAAAGCTGAGCACGTGGGTTCGATTCCCACCTCGGACGTTGGTGATCTTGGTCTATTTTTCTTTGGTATATGACATCATCTGTAACAAAATTTGTAAAGATGTCGATATTTTTTTTTTAAACCTAAACCTATTTCTAGTCGTTAAGTTTGTTTCTTATTAAGCGATCTCTTATGATCTCAATAGTTTGTAGCGTTAAATTAATACTTATTGTTATATTCTATCTGTTATTACAAAGTTGTGCTTGGTAGTTATTGGAATGTGAATTTAATATTATTTAACGAAACTATGTTAGCTATAAGTGAAATAATTCACAATCTGTTACCTAGCCTATAAACAAACAAATAAATAAATCCAATATTTCTAAAATGTAGGACGTAGGTAGCAGCGGCCCTATCGCGAAAAACGAAATTCGTAAATTTCGAGGATTTGTTTCTCTCACTCTAATGACGCCTTTATTTGAGTGACAGAGAAAAATCCTCGAAATTTCCGAATTTCGATTTTCGCGGTAGTAGGCCTGGGGTGCCCTTTTCATGATCTAAAATTGTATGGTTTAAAATTTTATCGTCGAAAATGTTTGGTAATAATATTGAGTAGCATACTTTTTTTTCATAGAAAAATTGTTTCGCATATATATTTTATATTCTAAAATCTTTTAGGTCTATTTTTTTTTCTAAAATTTTATTTTCTAGTAGGTAGTTAATTTGTATAAAATCCGTTGGTCTAATTATTTTGTCTCACTTATATGATCTTAAATTTTAAATAGCATGCAGAGACTGGAAAGATCCAAAATGCTGTCAAAAACGAAGTTAGGTTAGAACTGTGACCTTACACAGACCCAGGTCGCTGGCAGAAAACTAGGTTAGGTTACAACTAGGCATAAGTATTTAGGCAGTAGGTTTATAATACCTACATTAAAACAAAACCAATCCACAAAACATAGCCAAAGGGCACCCAATTGAAATAATTTAAGTGTATCACGGTTTAATCTTTACGGCCTTTCCGAAAATGCGGGGAATGCGGGGGTGGGGGTAGCAGGGGGATTTAATGGGCTAAATATCTTGAGCCCCGGATAATCGAGGGAGGGATAGCAGAGAAAGTTCAAGGTTTTTTCACATTCGTACACATCACAGACACATCATCAGCCTATCGGTGTCCACTGCTGGACGAAGACCTCTCCTATGGACTATGCGTATAGACACATTAGGACACACATAATTCAACACATCATCATTTTAATTCAATCCAGTGATGAATATACATTATACGCCTCTCATATTAACCATGCGTACATATTAGGGTGGATCGATTTTTTTTATTTGCGGTTAATCATAAAATAATTTTTACGAATCGATAATATGTGGCTAGAGAAACAAAAAAAATTATGACCATTTTTGGATATTTTATCATTTTGAACCCCATTTAGAGGCCCGAAAATCGTTATTTTTAAGGTTTTTTTAAGAAAACTCAGATGAACATGGATATTTTCTATTTTACTTTTATGGATAAACAAAATAAGATTGTTTTGCATAAATTTTGGATTTGCGTGCTTTAATTATTTGAACATTGTTAGCAGTATCTCCAAAAAATGATTTTCAACTTTGAGGCTCTTGCGGCAGTACTTCCCGAATGATTATCGGAAAAAGATATATTGTTGAAGATGTTACTTTTTAAACAGGTTATTCTTATAGGGCCGCGTTTCAGAAAATTATGAAAAAAATTTTGGTTCATACATTGAAGTACGGAAAAAAAAAATTTTTCGGATTTTTGGAACCGCGGGCCAATAAAATGATGGCCGTAAAAAGTAACATTCTTTAACACAATATCTCTTTCCGGTAGTCATTTGGCAAGTACTGCCGCAAGAGCCTCAAAGTTGAAAACCAGTTTTTGCCGATACTGGTTATACTTTTCATGTAATTAAATTGTGCAAATTCTAAATTTATGACAAATCATGTTATTTTGTTTCTACATAAAAGTAAAAAAGAAAATATCCACGAACTACTGACTTTTCTTAAAAAACCTTAAAAATAGAGTCGATCTTTGGGCCTATAAACGAAGTACAAATTAAAAGTAAATCCAAAAATGATCGTAATATTTTTTGTTTCTTTAACCACGAAGTATCGATCCATAAAGATTATTTTATGAATTTCCAAAAATAAAAAAATCTATCCACCCTAGTACATATGTATGCATTAGGAGATAAATGCCCATATCATATTTTAAAGATAAACGGGCAAACGGGCAAGATAAACATGATCACAGGCAAACTCTGCCTGCGACCACGGGTGTAACGTCATGCCCGATACGTCAGGATATAATTAAACGTAAGTTTACGCGTTTAAGACCCGTTTATCTTTAAAATATGAGTGATAATCGTGAAAGTTTAAATCAATATAAAAGCCCATAATCGCCACGCTGGGGAAGCGGGCTGGCAATCGCAATAGTGTGTCCACTATGACGATGATGCTGTTGCCCATCATTATTCTTTCTGCCGTCACGACGCGGCATTGTACAATACAACAAAAACTCTTTATTGAAAACCTAATTTGAATACACAAAATATAAATAAACCGTAAATCTAGTCAGAGGTAACCGAAATAATTGTAACGAGGTAAAAACATGACGGGTGGAACAGCAGTAAGAATATATTTGTCACCACCCCAACTCTTCCCGCGGGTGTCGATACAGTTGACGAAGGGATTGAAGTGTCTGACCACTCTTTGATAGAAGATTGACGATGGGCAGCAGCGTCATCATAGTGGAGATTACTGCGATCGCCAATCCGCTTGCCCAGCGTGGCGATTACAAGTATTTACCTCCTAATGCGTCTATACAATAGGAGAGGCCTACGTTCACCAATGGACCGAGATAGGATATAAAACAGTCGGTCTTATCGTCAAAGATTTCTTTCAGACGACGACAGAATTAGATTTGGATAGAAGAAACAAGTTCATTCATTTGTATGGCGGCTAGGGCTTGCATTCCGGAATTCCGGAATTTCGAAATATCGGAATCTCGGACCGATTTTGCTGTTTTTACAGTTCCGGAATTGACACAGCTAATATCGGAATTTCGGAATTAAAAAAAGAGTGTTTTTATTATATGGATAAACATAAAATATCAACACGATTATGATAATCAGGTACAGAATACAGGATACAAAGCCACCACAATATATATCGATAAGTAATTCTAACCACAAATTGTGTTATGTTTTATTTTCTGTAAAATAAACTGTGTATACTAAATTAATAAAAGTTTAGTAGTACTAGCTAATTATCGAAGGGCTAAAAGAAAAATAACGGTAAATAATTGCAACCCAATTGATAATTAAAATCTGGTACAGGATCGTTGTTTACCTTGGCCAGTTTTCGTGGTTTAGTAGCTAGGTACTACTAAACTTTTTTTACGTACTTTTGTTACGTACCTGTAAACTTTGACTTAAGTCTCCACTTGGTATCATATCAAGTAGCATTCCAAAAAAGTAAAATTTTGGTATCTGTAATTAAAGTTTACAGGTACGTAACTGATTGTTACACATGGTAGAACTTCTCGGCAAGATAGAGCGCGTTAGCCTTGAGTTCGGAAAAAGATAAACAGGAATAAAACAAAAATTATGATCGTCGACCGCATGAATAATTATGATTGTCGACCGCATGAATAACAATTCTCCAGAAATTACTCAAATTGCTAATTGTGATTTGGTGCAGTCGTATATTTCTCTGGGGGCTTTAATTACGAACAACGGAGGATGTATCGATGAAGTGAAGAGGCGTATGGCAATTTCTAGGTCTGCAATGGATAAGTTGAGGAAAATATGGAGGAATCGTAACATATACAGAGCCACAAAAAATTCGGCTGGTTCGGGCACTTATATTCCCCATATTTTTGTACGCCGCAGAAACGTGGACCCTGCGGGAAGTAGAGAAGAAGAAGATAGACGCCCTAGAGATGTGGTGCTGGAGAAGAATGCTCAGAGTATCATGGACTGAATTCCGTACCAACGAGTCTATACTTCGAGAACTAGGCATCAAACAGCGTTTATCATCTTTAGTTCAGTCTCGTATCCTCACTTTTTTTGGTCACGTGTGCCGCCGAGGAGAGGTGGCTGCGAGGAGCGACTTGTGGTCCAGGGAAAGATTGAGGGAACCAGGCCACGAGGAAGATAGCCTATGAGGTGGACTGACCTGATAAAAGCGGCTGTAAATGGCTCTTCATCACTGTATGAATGCACCAGGAGGGCGACCGTCAGAGAGGAGGGGCGACGTGTTGTAAAGCTTGCCAACAACAGCTGAAGTGATGACCACGACCACTCTGGCAAGAGTGTTAACGACAAAGAAGAAGAACTGATTGTTGCCAAGATTGTAACATATGTAAAATGACTAATGTTTCTAATTTGAATTACCATACCTATAAGTACTTATGGCACTTATGGTACTTATGGTACTGCCGTGCGGTGACGGCAGTAAGAATACATTTGTCACCACCCCAACTCCTCCTGCGGGTGTCGTAAGAGTCGACTAAGGGATTGAAATGTTACTGACCATTTTACAAGATTGATGATGGGCAGCAGCGTCATCATAGTGGACACATGCAGACACTGCGATCGCCAATCCGCTTGCCCAGCGTGGCGATTATGGGCATTTACCTCCTAATGCGTCTAAACGCATAGTTAATAGGAGAGGCCTACGTCCAGCAGTGGACTAACATAGGCTGATGATGATGATGATGATAAGTACTTAGCATTTTGTATAAGAACTTATCCTTAATTTATTAATGGACAATACAATGTGCCCATGAGTACAATAATTACCTAAAACTTTAAAATGCATTTTTTGCGATAGTTTCATTAATAAAATTCTTTTTTATGTAGTGCAGCATTCGAAACACACAAAAAAACTTGCTTCTTTTAGCCTCAGGAATATGCTGTTAAATTGTTTCCCTTTCCTCATGGGTATCTTGTATACAAATCACATAGCAATTTTACGTTTTATTGAAATAAGACCTAGATTTACAAAATTTTCGTTAATTCCGGAACTAGTATCGGAATTCCGGAATTGAAGTGTAATATCGGAAATCAGTTCCGGAACTGGAAATGGTCCGATATTGCAAGCCCTAATGGCGGCCGAGCGTGTCAGATTTTGTACTGAAGTTGTTACTTGCCTATGATTTTAAATATGTCTCAGGCCCTTGAGTATTTATATTTTTTTGTGTTGTTGAAATTAATATTACTTAAGGAGGCATTATTAATGTTTTTGTTCACTTCAACTTACAAAATTTGACGCCCGAAAGCTGCAAGCTGCGATTAAAGACGACAACTCAGTGGATTTCACTGAGTCCATTTGACACGCTAAGTAGTTACGTTTGCTAGATCTATGGTATATATGACATCTGTGCAGACGACCTTTATTTTCAAAAGAAAAATACCCTTTTATGTCGTTTTCTGCTATCGCTACCGGGGCTAAAGTATTAGCAAAGAAGATTGGCCGTAAGTCGCGCCATTTGCCGCCGATTCACAATAACAACGGGTAGTTTCACTTTTCAATAAAACAAAGAGAGAATAGAATAAAATAGAATATTATTTATGATACATTCACAAAGAAATTGATAAAATTATAAACACACCAAAATGGTTGATTTTCAGGGCCACCAAAAAAAATGGCTAGGTACACACGGAGACAAATATATTAGATATCTACATCATACATACCTCAGCCTCCGTAGCCTAGTTGGTAGTGACCCTGCCTATGCAGCTGGAGGTTCCGGGCTCGAATCCCGGCGAGGGCATTATTTGTGTATTTGTGATTTTGATTTATGTATTATGATTTTTTGAAAAATTTTTTTTTTGAGGAATTCTGTAATGAAGAAATTTATTAATAAAAAAAAACTGTTGGGTTTTTTAACTAGTTTCTTTTTGTAAAAGTATTACTATAAATAAAGCATTTACTGACAAAAAAATTAGCGTCCTCACTTTGATACAAGTAGGATAAAAAAATACCAAATTCAAAATTTTACGCTAAAAACGCATGAAAATAGCATTAATGTACGTAAATAAAAAAAATAAAACATATTCCAAGGATTTTTGGTAATGTAAAGACTGCCCTTAGACCTTAAACCTTCGTAAAAGCAAAAAAAAGTGATACTTAATAATGAGGATTTTTCGGAGTAGTCGGTCAAATAAACTTAAAAAAAAACTTCTAAATTTTTGACTTAAAAATAAAGTGAAATTTCGTCTGTTTTGTTGTTCTTATCAATAAACAAAGACACGAAAATACCACGAAAACTCAATTTGTGTAGTTATTCAAGTCATTTTTTACTACTTTAAAATTTTAAGCTTTTTTAAGTTTATTTGACCGACTACTCCGAAAAATCCTCATTATTAAGTATTACTTTTTTTTTGCTTTTACGAAGGTTTAAGGTCTAGTGCAGTCTTTACATTACCAAAAATCCTTGGGATATGTTTTATTTTTTTTATTTACGTACATTAATGTTATTTTGATGCATTTTTAACGTAAAATTTTGAATTTGGTATTTTTTATCCTACTTGTATCAAAGTGAGGACGCTAATTTTTTTGTCAGTAAATGCTTTATTTGTAGTAATACTTTTACAAAAATAAAAAATTAAAAAAACCCAATAGTTTTTTTTTATCAATAAATTTCTTCATTCCAGAATTTCTCAAAAAAAATTTTTCAAAAATTCATAACTCGAAAACTACACAAAATCGGCTAACATACATGGGGTATATTCTGATAGCCCATGACGTAGGGAACCTGAAAAAAATTTTTTGACGTCAAGGTTTGGACCACCCTGTATATGTATTTATCTATTACATCGTCGCTTTGTACAGTCGGCTCTAATAATATGTTTACAATTTTGATCCTTACACCTTTGACATACGTTGCGAAATGTATACATATTATTAGACGTGACTGTACCCACTTTACAATCCTTAATCGAACTTACCTTACCTTAACTTATCCCACATCCCAAATCGACTTAGTCTCCAGACTAAGTCGATTTGAGTAAGATGTCCCAAGATATCTATTTATTTATTTATTTAACCTTTATTGCACAGTTACAAAAAAATAAAAGTACAAATGGCGGACTTAATGCCTTAAGGCATTCTCTACCAGTCAACCATTGGGTCAAACAGAAAACTTACATTTGGTGCGGAATAAATAAAAAGAGAAATAAACATTAAAGTCACAAAACAAGTAATATTTTGTTTATCGTATAAAATACATACATATATTTACATATATACATAAAAAACATAATAATAAAAACAATGTACCCATGCACAACCACAACACCCACTATGACCCTTGATGTACGCGAAGCAGATGTTCACGTAATTTGCGTTTAAAAGAAAATTTGCTCTGCGCTTGACGAATTACTAGAGGGAGATCGTTCCAGAGACGAATGGCCTGAAGGGCGAAAGAGTTGGACATAAATCCTGTGCGGTAAAGGGGAATGGAGAGTTTAAGACGCCGAGACATGCGAAGTTCGCAGCCAGGATGCGGTGTGACAAATGAAAATTTAGACTTTAGATATTCTGGTGCGGCTGGGTCGAAAAGAATGGTATAAAGCATACAGAGTGTTCTAGATGACCTGCGCTCGCGAACTGGTAGCCACTTAAGTTTACGGCGGAATTCCGACACATGATCGTACTTTCGGAGCCCATAAACAAATCTGATACACGAATTCAACAACCTATCTAATTTGTTTAAAAGTTCCTGACTAATATTTGAGTAGCACACATCGCCATAATCAATAACGGGCAACACCAACGCTTGAATAAGGAGAGTTTTCGTACTAACTGGCAGGAAGTGCTTCAACCTATAAAAAGAGCGCAGCATGTTGGTTACCCGACGACAAACGTCAGACACCTGTGGGGCCCAAGTTAGACCACTGTCCATAATTAACCCCAAGTTTCTCACTTCTGACGCGAAAGGAACTACAACATCCTCATACATAATCGGTGTCAGCTGTGCTAAGTTCACTAAAGAGAGCAAGCGAGAACTTCCAAGAACAATGGCTTGACACTTGGTTGGATTTACTTTGATGCCGAAATTTTGAGACCATACAGAAATATTAGCCAAGTCACAGTTAATTTTGCCAATCGCTTGTTCCAACCTACCAGGATCAGTCCAGTCAGGTCAGGTCAGTTATCATACTCCTTAAGATGCCTATTACTTTCTTTTCAAAACTATTAATCATCATCATCATCATCATCACATCAGCCGAAAGACGTCCACTGCTGCTGAACATAGGCCTCCCCCAAAGATTGCCACAATGACCGGTCCTATTAATGATATATATATTTTTTTCTAGATACTATTTAAGACACCTGTATGCTAAGAACATGATTGGTATGTCAGTATGTCGCCGCGAGATAGATTTTCTATCTTTTACTACCTATATGAATAAAAGAGGGATGGATAGTCTATCTCGCGGCGACAAATTGTCGCACTAATCCTGTGCTAAGCCTACTGTATACCAATCATAAGTAGAATATGGTAGAATCTAAAAAAAATGTAAACATACCTAAAAACTTGCATTATTCCATAATCACGCACTTTTAGAACACAATCTTGGTTTTGTTTCGAACTTAAAATCTTGAACCTGAAGTTCACGTAAATTTGTGTTCAAAATTATGGATAATTATTAGTATTGACGTAAAAATATATCTGTGAGCGTGTTTCACGATGTGTCAAAGACGTCAAATGCTATGGAAAGTCAGCCATATTTGTTTTTTTTATTGTACTGACTATTAAGGCGCATTCAGACCAAACGAGCATTCGCTATTCTAACCTACTCTACGAGATTCGATCGTGAAAACGTGATTCGTTGATGTCGTAGAGTGGGGGATAGAATAGCGAATGCGTGTTTGATCTGAATGCACCTTTAGTATAATAATTTTACAAATTTTCTTATTTTTAAGTTTTCTAAGTGGATATTTCGTTAAATTACAATACAGTTTTAGTTAAAACTCTATCTCTTGAGCAACGGACGCGAGGTAAAAAATTCATCACCTGACCCTTTTCTACCCTTATTATTTATTTATTGCTCATACATAATGCTTTCTGGATTTGAATACTGTTAAGAGTATCTATTATTTTTGCTACTTCCGCTATTTCAAATTCAAATCAAAACTTATTTATTGCCACAAAAAAAAAAATAGTTACAAGAAGAGTAAACAATTTGCTTAAAAGATATGAAACATTACATCATACATACATTATGATGTATGTATGATACATACATCATTAGCCTATGATAGTCCACTGCTGGACATAGGCCTCTCCTACTAACTGTGAGTATACTCGTAAACGCATTAGGAGGTAAATGCCCACAATCACCACGCTGGGCAAGCGGATTGGCGATTACAGGTATGGGCTATGATGACGTTGCTGCTCATCATCAATCTTTTATCAAATAATGGTCAGTGACACTTCAAGTCCTTAGTCGACTCTTACGACACCCGCTGGAGGAGTTGGGCTATGAAACATTAGGCTAACTTATTATTAACAAACATATGGAGTATGGCTAATACATCGACAACCGTTGGGGTAAACGAGTTCTTGAGTGGAGACCGCGTCTCGGCAAACGTAGTGTAGGACGCCCTCAGGCAAGGTGGAGCGACGATTTGCGCAGGATGGCTGGCAGGAGCTGGATGCGAGCAGCCGAAGATCGAGAACGGTAGCGTGAAATTGGGGAGGCCTATGTCCAGCAGTGGACTGCGATAGGCTGATGATGATGATGATGATATGGAGTATGTATTCGTAGGTAATGGGTGCCAACCTCAGCATGTGCTATACTGGTGTCCAGCGCTGGTTTTCAGTTTGGCCCCTGTTACAGGTCGGACAAATGAATTGGGTGAAGTTATGCCGTGTGGTGACGGCAATAAGAATACATTTGTCACCACCCCAACTCCTCCTGCGGGTGTCGTAAGAGTCGACTAAGGGATTGAAGTGTTACTGACCATTATTTGTTTTTAAAATATTGATGATAGGCAGCAGAGTGGACACATTACTGCGATCGCCAATCCGCTTGCCCAGCGTGGCGATTATGGGTATTTACCTCCTAATGTGTTTAAACGCATAGTTAATAGGAGAGGCCTACGTCCAGCAGTGGACTATCATAGGCTGATGATGATGATGATGAAGTTATATAAAAAAACAAGTATAGTATTGCTAAACGGAAGTGGTAGTGGGCGGGGCACATTGCGCGTAGAACAGATGGCCGTTGGTGCGGAAAGGTTCTCGAGTGGCGGCCACGTACCGGAAGGCGCATGAGTAGGCCTTCCACAGCAGTGTTATTCACTAAGGAAACCGCCCTGCTAACAGCGCTGTGTCAGCGCTGCGGCAGCGTCGAGCCTAAAAATGGTATTCACTAATGCACTTTAAACGACACTAGCGCTCGGCGACGAATGCGGCGTGCGCTGGAACTACACTGCGTCAAGAGTTACCGCCTACAGTTCGACGACGAGCTGTTCTACGTTAGTGAATACCGTTTTTCGCAGCGCTGCGCTCGACGTCGAAGTGAAGGCTGTCTCGTCGTCGAGCTCGTTGACGAACGCAGCTTCGAATGTGTGTATAAGAGAATAGCATAGCAGATCGAGTGATGACTTGGTGAACGTCGCAGGAGTCCGCTGGTTGCGGCGCAGGACCGGTCATTGTGCCAATAGGTAGGTATGGCTATTGTATTTTATATAATAAGAATAGTTGCTTTGTGATTGTACTAAATTGTTAATTTTATGTTTTACTAGCGACCTGCCCCGGCTTTGCACGGGTACTATACCTACATTAAAACCTACCTCTTGAATTACTCTACCTATTAAAAAAATCTCATCAAAATCCGTTGCGTAGTTTTAAAGATTTAAGCGTACAAAGGGACATAGGGACAGAAAAGGCGACTTTATTTTATACTATGTAGTGATGATAGTGATTATTATTGTTAAAACTATGACGCTTAGAGACCTTTTACATCTCTAAATCTTAATTTCTCTTTATTCTGACAACTAGAGGACCTTTACATCTCTAGTAGTATAGATACAGATGCTTAATAATATTGTGAACTTGTACAATAATCATTATTTTTGTTTATTATTATGATCCTTTATTTATTTCTCTTTTTTTTTAATGTCTATAAAAATCTTTTTTTTTTGTAATTCATTCTTTAATGCATGTTATTTTAATAAGATTATTATACTGTTTTGAAAAAATAAGTCCATCTGAGTTTCTTACTGGTTCTTCTCAGGAACGGTGTAGGGTTAAGTAGTAGATTTTTTTTCTCTCTTGATAATGTCAGACGATTCGAAAATGCTTATTAATAAGCTTACTTGAATAAAGAATACTTTGACTTTGACTTTGAATCTTTGGGGGAGGCCTATATTCAGCAGTGGATGTCTTTTGGCTGATGTGATAATGATGATGAGACTATGAAACTAAATAATTCCAAAAAGTAAAGATTTAACAAAGTAAGATGGCTCAACAGTTAGCTAAGCATTCCGCTAAGTGATTGGCTTCCACTACAAAGGCATTAAATTTTCAATTTCAATCACTCCCTGTGCGGCGGGTGACGGGATAAGTCATAAGATTATAGCGGATTTTCATTTTCAAGTAATTATGAAATAAATAAGAACTGGACACTTCTCCGAGCTTTTCAACCGCCGTGAATTCTGTGGCAACATTATTACCCGATTTCCGTGGGTATCTCAATTTTTTTTTGGATATCTTGGTAGTTTAACTAAGACAACCAATATAATCCACAATTTCTTGCATCTCTCATGGGATTCGTGTGATATGGCTGCCACCGAAGTCACGGCGGTTGAAACGCTCGGAGAAATGCCCAACTATAAAATTAACCTTTGATATTAGTGACTAAGATTAATGATGTGACGGAGATGAATAATTTGATGTAAGATTTAAATACAGTTGACAGATTTTCGTGGATTCTTTTTCGTTAACTTCGTCCTATTGTAGTGTCGCATTTTACATTCTGTCACCAGCCTGTTTCAGTCCACTGTTGGACACAGGCATCCCCTATTAGCTTTGCGTATGGACGCATTTGAGAGGTTATGTCCACAATCACCAAAAATTTTCATAGCGAAAAGCTAACTGTCAAAGGTTGACTAAACTATTTTATCGACTTATCGATGTTACGGAATAGCCCATTACTAACTTAAGAGATTATTCTATAGCATTTTGACCTCTTTTAATTTAAGTTGTAACTTTCATTTCGATATTAATATAAATCATGTCAGGCGTCAACACTTTTACATTGACATCGCTACGACTGACAAACTTTGCTTATGAAAACTTAAGTGACATAAGCATATGTGACGCTGTTATGACTTATTCAAGATACTTCAAGTTACTTGTCTAAGAGGTTAAATGCTATAGAATAATCTTTTAACCCTTAAACAGGCCTGGCGATTTTTTCAATTTCGTATCCTGATTTCGGTAGATAATAGCGTCAATAAAAAACTAATTTCTTGTTTTTTTTTAGAAACATTATTTCCAAAAAAAACTCGGTGGTCAATATACGCCCTGTGCTCGTTACCAGGAGGCCCACGTGTTCCGTATGTGGCCACTGCCCTGCTGGCGATACATTGAAGTTTTAAGTGGTAGTTGTTATGTTTACATGTAATTATGAACAAAATAAGACCGCAATAAAAGTAAGAAAAAAGGATATTTATTTTTATATTCAAACGCCATTTAGCAAAATCCGCTTCAAAACTAACTTATAATTATATACTTACAGTATGTCTTGAGATGCTTAGTGGGTGGACCTACATGGTGTACAGTAATGAACTTACCCTTAAATTTCACATAAATGCCCAGCCGGGCAGTGGTCACATACAAACCACTTGTACCAGACCGAAACGGGCAGAGGTCATATAGGGCCCACAAACTTTAAGAGCAAAAATTTTAAGTAAAAATCTTTTACTGTGACCATTTATGACATACTACACTAACATTGCTTTATAAACTACCAAAATAAATCAACACATAGCACTTATCGTAATTTTTTTCGACACAATAATAGTATTTTTCTGGAGCAACACACAAAATCTGCCAATTTTTCGGTTTTTGAATTTGACAACTAAAACGCCAAAGAAATATGTTCTGACACATCGATTTTAGGTGCGTTCAGAAATCTGTCAGTTTATAGACTATAAGTCAATGACATTTAGTGGCCGCTACAAGCGTTATGCTCGTCAGAAAAAAATCATTTGCTAAGTGGTCGCTATGTGATCACAACCTGGTTAAGGGTTAAGTTAGTAATGGGCTATTACGTAACATTGATAAGTCGATAAAATAGTTTTTTATCACACTTGCTGTCTAAGCGTCATCACAATCTATAATAAGATACCTGATAGTATTAAGTGTCTCGGATTAAAGTTATTTAAAAATTATGTAAAAAAAATATTACTAGACAAATGTTATTAATTATAGTATTCATGATTTTTTGAATGATTCTTTCTAATTCTAGTCCACTTTATCTTAAAAGATTTTGACATTGTTGAATTTTTTTATTTTATTTTATAATAAGTTGTATGTATGTACACCTGCAAAGGTAGGGATTGGTGCTCCTACTAAAGTATTTAACTGCAACGACAACAGCAAAATGTTACCCATTTCCACATGCAAATTGTTCAAGTTTGCAACCTTTCGGTATATTGTGGCAGTACTGCCAATATAGAATTTAAAAGTGTGACTAAAAACCGTTGTGGAGTCAACACAATTCTCGCTTTCGTAACTTTTTCGTATTAGAATTTAAACACCATTGACACGTACCGTAGCTCAGTCAACATTTATTATAATAGTGGAAACAGCAAGTGCTAAGGAACCCTCAAGACCGTGTCTGTAAGACGCTAGGCTAAGTTGGACGCTGAAGGTAACGATTTAGGTGACTTCAGCTGGCCGGAGGAGCCCGATCTGAACCGACAGCAGAACAGCAAAGCCTGGGATCCAATCTCCAGCATCCGGAACAGAAGGTAACCTTATTCACTTCGCTTTAGTTTCCCGTAATTTTGAATTAGCAACAACGTTCTTGCTCACCCACCCTAACGTATTCTCATTCAAAATACTTTCGTCGTAACGGTTAATTTTCGAATTTATTGTACAGTCCACTTCTTTCGTTTCATTAACACAAATAAATCATTTCATTTCATTTCATTTCAAGCGCGCCATTGCTTGCGCGCGTAGCGGGAGTAATAGAAACGTGAAATTCCCTGGGGAGTAATAGAAATGTCAGTTCGTCATTTAATAATATTATGTCTTAAAACTATTTTTTCGGTTGGCAAGTGTGATGAAAAACATTGTATGCATCACGGTCGGTAAGCGGAATACTAACTCGAGTCATAAAAGCCCTCCGCCTAACGGCGTCGTCGGGCTTCTAACACTCTCGTTAGTAATTCCGTACTTACCTCCCTTGATGCACAATGTACTATAGTCAATACTGACATACAATGTTGCTACGAATAGTGACAATTTTTCTAGTGAGTTTTAGGGTAAATATTTATTCAGCGTTTTTATTTCGTCTTAGTCATCTCAAAAAATATCATTACAAAAAGTGAACCTAAGAAAACTTTCTTAGGGTCACACGCAACAACATTAAGAGTCGACCCAAGTCTAGTAATATAAATTTTGTTGCGACTTGTCCATCCGTCACGGTATTAATCGCGAAACGACAATGACGAATCCGAGCGGTTGAAACCGGCGGAGAATCGCCCTTAAGTTGTCACCAGACAATTGGCTATGTAAAGTTTTCTGAAGGTATAAATATTATAATTTTCCCTGATAGCCGTTGTCTTAAGGTTCAAGAAAATGTGGCTCTTTTATTTTTATATCCCATAATTTGTTAACAATCTTTTTTTAAGTGAGTGAGATAACGTTTATTCAGTTTTATGGCTGAACAGGGCCTAATGCTTTCGTCCGCAACAAGTATAATGAAATAGAAAAAAAAATGATAGAATGACACGAGTGACAGATTGACGTTGACAGATTTTTTTTTATTTCATGGTACTGATTGCGGACAAACGCATTAAGCTCTATTCATCCATAAAACTGTACAAACGTCACCTCACTGACTTAAAAGAAGATTATTAATAATTTATAGGAAATAAAAATAAAAGAACCGTATTTTCTTGAACCTTAAGACGTCGGCTATCATGGAAAAATATAATATTCATACCTTCAGAAAACTTTACATAGCCAATTTATAATAATATCCGACGCTCCTGCCTTAGACCACCCCCGATTCGCCTGAAACCGGAACCCGTTTATTGGTTTAACAAGCCCTGTTCAAACCGAATGAATAGGGCGAATTTTATAAAACTACCCCTTAACAGGGGCCCTATCGCGAACACCAAGTTCGTAAATTCGGGGATTTTTCTCTGTCGCTCTAATGACGCTTTTGTTGGTGTGACAGAGACAGATCTCCGAAATTTACGAAGTTTGGTGTTTACAGTAGTAATGGCAGACTACGGGAATAACCCTTAATTTGATTAAAAATCAACGATGTACGAGGTTTTTGGAATAATATTTAAACTTGGAATACTATTTCTGGATTTTAATATCTTTATATCGTTGAGTACATAGTAGAGCCTTAAGCAAAAAGAAATGCAAAAACGCTTTCAAGAAATACTATATCTTTAGTGCGGGCGGGGATGTGTGATGCCTCGTCTTACCTCCTATTTAAGTACGTAGGTAGTATCTAATCATGTACAGTATATACCTATAGTAAGATTTTAAGTTCATAATAATAAATAGGTATGCTTACATCGCTGTGAGTGATGTGACGCAATTGCACCACGCATAAACCCTTCCGTCGCTAAAGATCATATTCGCAAAACATGATAATCGCAAAGTATGATAATCGCACAACATGATAATCGCAAAATATGATAATCGCAAAACATGATAATCGCAAAAGATCATGTTCGCAAAACATCATATTCGCAAAATACGATAATCGCAAAACATGATAATCGCAAAATATGATAATCGTACAACATGATAATCGCAAAATATGATAATCGCAAAATATGATAATTGCAAAACATGATAATCGCAAAACATGATAATCGCAAAACATGATAATCGCAACTTCACAGGTTTCTGTGGCACATCATAAATTTAAATTACATATGTTCTTTTTTGATATGAATAAAAAAAATAAAAAAAGCATGCGCCAGACGACTGACGACCACCATTTCTGCAAGATGACCTTGGTTGTAAACAGTGGTTGTAAACCATGTAGCAAGTGGGTGAAACCAAATTCTGCAGGACTTTTAAACGCCCTTGGCAGACAGGCGTGCTCTGCCAACCGTTGGCAGAAGCAGTGCGATGATTAAAACCCAAAATATCAATTATTTGGGTAGTTCTATGCGATTATTCAGTCGCAACAATCAAGTCATTACCATTCCCAAATTATTGACGAACTGCGTATAAATAGTGGAGTCATTTTCGATTATCTTGTAGCAGACGCATGTTTGTCTGCTATTCTGGCATAATAGTCTCGTTTGCTTTTATAAAACGGTCAATAAAGTGGTGATGGTAATGAAAAAAAAAAACGCGTAACAAAATCGCATAGAAACACCGATTTAAATACATTGCAGACAAACTCTTACAAGGTGAATGTATAAAAGTGAAGAAAACAGGTAGGTATAGGTATAGGTATCGGCACGAGAGTTGAGATGAATGATTACACACACATCCAAATGAAGTACTAATTGCAAAAATATAGTGAATGAATGAATGACTTGCGTCAATATTGAAGCTAATCCCAAAAGTACAGTTTTGTACCGTTTGGCGTAGAAACTTTAGGTTCTTGGGGTTCCAGCGCACGCAAATTGTTTGCTGAGATCGCGAAACGTCTGGATGACGTAACTAAAGACCGAAGAGCTGGCGACTTCCTCGCACAACGCATGAGTTTTGCGATACAGCGAGGAAATGCCGCCAGCATCCTTGGTACAATGCCACAAGGGCGAATCTTAGATGTAGGTTAGGTTAAGTAGATTAGTTAGATTTAATCTATGTACAATATTACGGTGACTTACATAAATTGTAGTTTTGAAAATTAATACTTTCAGCCCTATAAAAAAAATCCCTTGAACTACCTTTTTGGTAAATCTTACAGTTTGCAATTGGGTTTGCTGTCAGTATTAAAAAAGAACACTAATTTCAAATTCCCCGTGTGTTTACATGACATGTTGATGTGTGCGTGACCTCAACTCTCGTACCGATACCTATAGACGGTGCTCGTGAGCATTCCGAAAGATTCTAATGCTGAATTTCTGACCATATTTACAGTATTTAAATAATGATCTATAAAACTTCCTGGATTCGGCTTAGTTCCAGAGGTAATTAACCTTGTTTCGAAATAAGTACGACGTAACTCGTCATAAAACTTCTTTTTGATTATAATGCTACCACAATGTGTTCTAATATTACCACACCTTTTGCCTGACAATCAAAAAATAAGAATAGACTTGACGAAAAACTCTCTGGGGGAGGCCTATGTCCAGCAGTGGACGTCAATTGGCTGATGATGATGATGATGATGACGAAAAAACCTGTCCCAAAAAAATCATATTTTATAAAATCAATTTTAACAAATTTTTGTTTTTATAAAAAGTATTGGAAATGTTAAAAAATATTCAAAAAGTCTAAAAAAAAACAAAAATTTTTTTTTGTGGAATTTGACATTACGTCTCGTTTATTTTGATGTCTAGATAGTCCGTGGGCTAGTCGGTCTGAAATTAGAAAACGGTATAATTTGGGGGGTACCAAGTGTCCTTTTTACAGTAGTTAGACATATTCATAAGGATGTTAAAAAAGTATGATAGACATCTCAAAGTGGTAGCTAATAGGCATACGGGCTATTTCAAGATTTCCGTTGTATGACAGGTATGGTTAAAATTAGGAGGTACAAATTTTCCTTTTCACGGCTGTAATGTTAGGTAAGCTTATAAAAACGTCAACAATGCAAGATTGCCATTTACAAGTGCTACCTAACAAAAATGGGGGCCAATCAAAGATGGTGGATCTCAAGTTTTACAAAATCAAGTATATCTCGAGAACTATTAAATATATCTAATTACTCTCTTGAACAAAATTAAAGGCATATCTGTACGCTTCATATTTTGCATCCACACCATATTGCTAAAACCAACCAATAATTAATTATGACCAAATTTATGAAAATTTCATGATTTTGATTTGTTTTGTGTCGTGTTTTTACATAGTAGTCATGACGCTAGAAAAATTAAATATTTTTTTAAAGATAGTGTATTTACCAAATTATACCGTTTTCTAATTTCAGGCCGACTAGCCCACGGACTAAGAATGCATAGTTAAAATCTTTCGCAATGCTCGCGAGCACCGTGTATAGGTATACAACATTATTAATAGCGATGTGCTTCAGCGCCTAATAGAATTGCACTGCAACAAATCATTCGCGAACGACACTATCAGGTATCGACTCTACCGCGAACCACGAACAAAGTGTTGCCTCCCTGTCATACTTTACTTACGCACAAATCTACAAGCGCGAGAGAGGCAACACAACGAAGTGTTAGTGAAATGTAATATCTATTATCTATGGTATGGTGTAAGTCTGAATTATACTGCCCATCTTTGAAATCTGTTAAAAACTTTGAGCTTACGTTGTGTGGGTTTACTTCGAGATAATCCCATTGTTGTGCACATATGCTAGGCCGCTTCTAGATACTCTGTTTGAAGTTTAAGTCCTTTGTAGGCTAGACTTGAAAGGAAAGAAGCTTTACAATACCCTAGAAAAAAACAGTAGGTATACAGTAAGATGGGGCTATTTTAGATCCATGGGGCTATTTGGTGACATGGACAATTGGACAATGTGTTAGACCCAAATAAATAAATAAATATCTTGGGACATCTTACACAAATCGACCTAGTCCCACGGTAAGCTCAATTAAGGCTTGTGATGTGGGTACCAAGCGACGATATATATAATAGATACATACATATAGATACTTATATACATAGACAGCCATGACCAAGGAACAAATATTTGTGATAAATAAATACACAAATAATGCCCTCGCCGGGATTCGAACCCGGAACTTCCAGCTTCGTAGGCAGGGTCACTACCAACTAGGCTACGGAGGCCGACAAAAATGTTGCTATCGCAATATTTGAAACAAATTATGTTATGCATGGAACGACGTATTTTCGTAATAATCCAATGCTATGCCTGGGCCGTGTAGTGACGGCAGTAAGAATACATTTGTCACCACCCCAACTCCTCCTGCGGGTGTCGTAAGAGTCGACTAAGGGATTGAAGTATCACCGACCATTATTTGACAAAATATTGATGATGGGCAGCAGCGTCATCATAGTGGACACATTACTGCGATCGCCAATCCGCTAGCCCATGCAGCGTGCCTATAATGCTTCTATACGCATAGTTAATAGGAGAGACCTACGTTCAGCAGTGGACTATCATAGGCTGATGATGATGATGTAATCCAACGCTAAAAAAAATCGGGCTTAAATGCTGTTTTGTCTTTCGTTTCAAATAGCCCCGTGGATCTCATATAGCCCCATGTTACGGTATTCAATGAACATACAGGCTAATCCCACAATGTCGTAACAGATGTGCTTAACATAGAAAAAATCAACTGCGAAAGACTCTGGTTGTCACGGGATGCGAACCCGCTTCCTCTGGATTGCCGGTCCAACGTGCTTCCAATTACACCAGACTACCTTCCGTCGATCACAGCGAATTTAGTCAATGGTATTGTGAAGCTAATCACTAGCGACATCTGTACGTAGTGTTTCGAAGGTACTATACAACCTTAAGCCACTCAAACACGTGTGTCTACCACAATCGTCCGCAAACTCGACAACTCTCCGTTGCGTTTAATTTGCTATAGAGGGCGAGGGGGAAGAAAAATTGTTTAACTGATTTTTTGAAGACCAAGTCACACTAGATGCGTGTTTACGTGCCCATAAGCGTGGCGTGCGCGTTGTAGCGTATGTAATGTCATATTAGATAGCACACCGCTTGCGCGGCGTGCACGTGCGCGAGTCCAGCAAACGGTGTGCGATCTAATATGACATTTACATAAGCTACAAGGTTAACTGGAAGAGATTACAGGGATAAGTTCCAATAAAGAATTTATTACATACATAGGTGTACATACAACGCATACGACACGCACACGACATTTAATATTTGAGCATTTTCACTTTAAAAGACTCCAAATTAGCGTGAAATTAAAAAACCTCAATTGCAGTCAGTTTTGTAACGACTATTGA